>CAXIVM010001526.1:0-29000 GCA_964035705.1 Porites rus | reverse complement strand
CCCAAAATATATTTTGTATATAATTGAATAGGGGATTAGGGGATTGCATTTTTTACCAAATATTGTTGAGCGGATCCCATCCAATCCACCAATGCACAGATGCACAAAAGCATAGGCACCACTGATATTTGTTTCACTTGTTTGTTACCAGAAGCCATGGGGAACTAGAAACTGCCTAAACAAACGCAGCAAAGCCCTTCCAGCAGTGGATCTATGCAGGCCGAGGAGCATTTTTTCGGGCCAGGTAAATCCAGGCAATTGTAATTGAAGGCAACAGAATTGATGGTATTTGCTGAGAGGAGCCTATCCGAAAAGCACCGATAAGCACCATGGACCTGTGCACCGAGGGGCCCTTCTTTGATGAGATCCTCCCTTATGCGATGAGCATCAGCTTTGCCATCATTTGGGCAGGAAAGCTCGGATTGGCACAAGAGCAAGCTCTATACCGAGCTACACTTTTTGTGAGAGCTTCATGTCCTCATGTCTTTCAGCTAAGGGCATCATTTTGGGCTTCGTGCTCTTGCGTTTGCAGGAAGCCTTCCCAGAGCATCTCAGCAAGCAAAAGTTAGAGATTGCTTGTGAGGCCGTTTGCGTCGTGATTGAGCTGCAAAAAAGAGCCACACATGCTGCAGTGTTGAATCTCAGGTGAGCTGTGGGCGGCCAATTTTTCACGATGCATTTGCTTTGACTGCCGAGGGCGTATCAAAACAAAGTCTGAACAGTTGTGCAGAAGGCGGACTTGGAGGCTGACTTGGAGGAATGCGATTGCCCTGGGTCTAAGTTGGTAGCATTGGAACTCGGTCAGTCGCCCCCAATCACACTCCTGCCATCCAACCTATAGATACTATAGAATCCATCGATGGGTACTGCTCGGATTAGACTTTCCGCTGGTTCTTGTGGCTCAAAGGTAGGCCGTGTCCCCACAGACATCGGCTTGGAACTCCAGTCCTTAGCTCCTTCACCAGGCAGGCCCGACCAGGCTCCATAGCCCTTTTAGCCCTTTTTGAGCTCTGAAAGTTGGCATCAAAACTCCCGAAGCGTCAAAGAAAAAGAACCTCCCTCATGATGCTTGCAGCATGAATTGCATGCATAATGTAATATAATATACATGTTTGACCAACGTGAAATCGATCATGTTTCTGAGCACAGAAAGTTCCTCGTGACAGGGATGTAGAGTATATTCAAGTCGGAAACATACAAACAAGCACTCAAGCAATTGCACAACTGAAATGCATGATGCCAAACGTGTCGCAGTTATCCAGCAAAGTGAGCTCCAAACCACACAAGCACAGCAAGCGGCAAGGCCTTGCAAGCTTTACCGTACAAGCTGAAACCACTCTTCTACAGAGGCTATGACACTTTTGATCAAGCAAATATTGGAAGCACGGCTTCTATGACTTGAGTTTCGTCGTCACTCGATTCATCGACCTACTACTGGCAGGGCAGACCACACAAAAAGTCAGCATCAGCGTAATCCAGCAGGAGAAGTTGGGTAGAACATGGACTATATAACCGACACAAGATTTACGTTGTCATTCTCAGAATGACAGTCTCAAAGTGTGGCAATGAGATGTGCGAAAATGCTTGGTCTGACAGGGCGTCTTAGATCATGACAGCTCGCTAGATTTGACGACGAACAAACTCTAACCAGAAAGAGTAGAGAAAAAGTTCTGCAGACAGAGGGAGGACTCAGCAGCAATGAGGCCCAAACAAAGCTGATCCCAGATTTGCAAAGCGCCAGGCTGCACCTGCAGCAACTTGTTTCTCTCATGGCCTTGGAGCTTCATTTTGTGAATACTCAAGAGCCATAAGCTGGTCATTCTGCGGAATCTGTAACTCTCAGCAGGATGCCCTCCCTGAGAATTCAGCGAAAGATTTACTGTAAAAAAATACATTTCACCTTACCCGTACCCTGTTCTCCACGCACTTGAATGCCACTCTGACCTTCCCATCTTAGGAATGCTGTGGGTGGGCAGGTTTCCTCCGAGCTTGCGCACTCCCCCAAATTCCCGAGGGCAGAGCGGTCCGCGGATCCCGTTGCGCTTGAGCATGCTCGAGCATAAAATGCCAGAGAATCAGAGATAGGTGGCCATGGTGCATCCACTAGAGAAGGAGTGCCAGTTTCACATGCACGGTCATTGTCTTGACCAGGTATCGCAGCAAGTGTTGAATGTGGACAATGACGGTTTGCAAGACCCATCATTGCAAGATGGAAAACTCCAGTTGTCAAATAGGTCATGTTTCGCATAGAGCAACAGGTGCAAAGAGCCTGGCAGGGTGTCATAGATGTCTAAGAATTGGAGAGCGGGCGCCCTTCAAGCCAGCGTGGTAAGCAGCCTGGGTGGGAAGTGGATTTAAAGACAGCACCTTGAGATCTCGGAGAGAGGCGTTTCCCGTGGTACCAACTTCAAAGGTCATGGGATTCATGGTGAAGCATACCTAACAGTTCGTGAGCTCACGCCGGTGGCTCTTGTGTGTGTTGCCAACATCCCAGCTCAGTCTCCTCAATCACAGTCAGGTACGTGTTTACAGCTTGAAAGAAAGGACCATGCTCACATTTGACTCACGTGACTGCAAGGTGCTTGAACATTGAATTTTGCAACATGCTTCCACCAGGGCCCAGATGCATCTCAATCATGTCCTGTCCTTCATGTTTTGCCATCTCTTTGTGTGTGCACTCATGGCGTTCGGGCTCTTACACGGACCCCACCACCAAACATTCTCTATGGCCCTTACGAGGCAGGTGCTGCCAACTTTCTTCTTTGAGGAGGCTGCGAGGTGGCTACCAGACTACCAGACTCCTGGAGAGGTGGCCAACGAAGACCTTTTCCGGGATCGGAAGAGCATCCGCTCAACTGGTTACCTCGTTAACTGTTGCTCCTGCTGCTTTTCTTGCGTCTTGTTTGCTTTCATGGTTGTTCATGTCTAAAGGGCCAACACGTCGGCCTGCGTGCCGTTTTCACGTCGTTTGGTGGTTTCAGTTTAATGTGCACTTGCATGGTTTGTGACTGCGACTTCAGTTTTGACGGCGTGCGCCAGTGCATCTCAACGAAGCTCCCTCCCTTCTCTTCCGTCATCCTCTCACCCACACATTGAGAAGACGGGAACAAAGCTTGCTGTTCAAAACCCGTCGGGCCACGTTCTGAACCTGCATTCCATTTCTACGGTACACCTTTTAGTCCCTCTTCTTTCCCGCATGTGAAAACCCAGGGAACACGGGTCGACTTCGCTGGCAGCAATGTCATGGTTCTTTCGGCAGGGCATCCCTTTTGTTATCGGTAGGGCCCGGTAGGGGTGTCCACTGAGGCGACTAGTGATAAGAAACGTATTGAGTAATGAAAATTTTCTCGCGTGAGATGGCCTCCAACCTACTAGCGATGGTCTCCGGCCTACGTTACTAGCGATGGCCACCACCCAAGTAGCGATGGCCTTCACCCTGGTAGCGATGGCCTCCAACCTAATTAGTTACTAGCGATGGCCTTCACCCTAGTAGCGATGGCCTTCACCCTGGTAGCGATGGCCTCCAACCTAGTTACTAGCGATGGCCTTCACCCTAGTAGCGATGGCCTCCAAGATACTAGCGATGGCCTCCAACCTAATAAGCGATGGCCTCCAACCTACTAGCGATGGCCTCCGGCCTACTAGCGATGGCCTCCAGCCTACTAGCGATGGCCTCCAGCCTTCTAGCCTACCAGCGGTTACTATGGATGGCCTCCCACCTACTAGTGATGGCCTCCAACCTAAGAGCAACGGCCTCCAACCTAATATATAAGACAAACGTACTTCTCTGTGTTTTTCACCCCGTAAACTATATACATTCTGCACTGCACTCTCTCTTTTCCTCGAATACATTCGCATTGTTTTCTTTCTTGATGCGCTTGCATGCACACTTCGCTCTTGACTGGTTGGCTACGGCCATTAGACTTCTTGCGTGTCCAATTCGACCAGCCGGCTGGCAGCTAGGATGGCTTCTGTTCGTCGCACCTTTCTTCCTCTAGTCCTGCTGGGCATGGCTGCACTGTACGGAGGCCCAGCATTTCAGGCAGTTCAGTCGCAGGGTTGGCCCATGCATGCAGAGTTTTGCATCACTGCAGGGAATGAGGAACTGCACTCTTGTTCATTGAAGGCAGCAGGTTCTCGCAGGCCAAAACCTGGGTGAGGAGACAAGGTGGCAAACCCTAAAGAATATTTAAAGATCAGCTGTTGTTCCGATGCTGCGGAAATCATCGGTCGGAACTTGCCATGGCTCTTGTCTCGACCATCTCATGCCCCTGGTGCTGCACCACATGAGGTGTGCCTGGAACATGAACGAAGCATTTGTCAGTGCGCCCCGGACAAGCAACAATGAGGCGACATTTGAAGATATAGCGAAAGATCAGTGACAACTCCGGGGAAGTTTTTGCGCATCCTGGTTACTTGCACAGCATCCAACAGTCGTAGTCTGTATTCCTCTTCTGTGCAGCCTACATCAGCCTACAGTAACAGCGTTTTTACAATCGTGGAACGATGCGTATGGTTTCAAGCCCCTTTGGTGTTCGTGCAGGTCGTGGGTCAGCAGAAGCTTAGAGAAGGCATATGATCAGAGATGAGCCACAGGGAGAGCCGGTAGCATTGCTTTGGTTGAAACTCTTTTCATGCCGATGTCAAAGCAACTTATATTTTTAGATTCACTTGTGAACTTACTCATCCTGTTTCTTTGGGTGCGGCAGAGAAACTTAGATGATCGCAGTGAACTCGAGTCAATTGAAGGACGGGTTAGGTTCAATTCAAATCGAACTCGCTAGGCGCAGTCTTGGGATTGGCCACTGGATTGCTGACTGCAGAGCCAGCTCATGCTGGTGGTGCATGGGGCCACAGACTAACCTTGTCAGCCGTTTGTCAAATTTTGAGTCAATCCCAGAAGTTTGTTTCTTGAAGGGGAAGTGCGAGGAAGGTAAAAGGATTTTTAAGGGGCTCGCAATGGCGGCCTACAACAACTACGACCCAAGTTGTGCAGCCATTTGCTCCAGTGACATTTGCTAGTGCACTGATTGAAGAAAGTTTCCAGGATTGAACATGTGTTTTCATGGCGTGGCTGCAGAGCGTACTTGCCAGAACCACGGGCTGCTCCTGCATTTGTATGTGTGTTTCCCGGAATGGAAAAGTGTTTGCAGGGAGTGTTATTTGCAAGAGTTGAGTATCGACAGAGGACATGTCGCATTCCCTTTTGGATGAAGAATAGGAAGTCTTAGTCTAAAGTCTTAGTCTTTTACAATGGTAACATATCAATTTGCCCCAACGATGTAGAGCATCTCAATCAACTGTGTCCACCGAGGGGCCCTTCTTTGATGAGATCCTCCCTTATGCGATGAGCATCAGCTTTGCCATCATTTGGGCAGGAAAGCTCGGATTGGCACAAGAGCAAGCTCTATACCGAGCTACACTTTTTGTGAGAGCTTCATGTCCTCATGTCTTTCAGCTAAGGGCATCATTTTGGGCTTCGTGCTCTTGCGTTTGCAGGAAGCCTTCCCAGAGCATCTCAGCAAGCAGCAAAGGTGCGTGTTCTCTGTTCTTTTCTATCTACCCCTATGTTGCGTTTAGAAAATGGATTGACAAAATAGGGTAGCGTGCAGCGTTGAATCTAAGGTGAGCTGTGGGCGGCCATTTTTTCACGAATTTGCTTTGGCTGCCGAAGGCGTATCAAAACAAGAGCAGTTTGGAAGTAGCAGCGGAACCTTTTGATGTCAAGAGTCGCCGCCTATTTCTAAGGAGTCATGGGATGTTTGCAGATGCTTTCCCATAACAACACTCAGTTTGTCTAAATGTCATAGTGTCTGAATGCGGGCGCAACAGTGAACAGCTTGGCGAAGGGTCAGACATGTCAAGACCTTAGGCGGTGAGGAACCCCGGAAACCCATGTTTAGATGCTTTCTTCGTTCCAGCGATGGCCCTACTAGCAATATCCTCCGCCCTAACAGCGATGGCCTCTACCCTACTAGCGATGGCCTCCAACCTACTAGCGATGGCCTCCGGCCTACTAGCGATGGCCTCTACCCTACTAGCGATGGCCTCCAACCTAAGAGCGACGGCCTCCAACCATCTCCAACCTGCTAGCGATGGCCTCCAACCTACCCCCGGTCTTCAAATAGACGCTCAAGACATCGAAGACCTTGAAAGTGAAGACGAGATACTGGGGCTTTCGAGTCTTCCATCGGCGGTGCTGAGTAGCCTTCAACTCTAGTGGAGATGCTCTTGCGAGAATGTTGCAGCATGGGAAGTTTTGCCTTAAGTCCATGAGTGTTTCCTTTTGGGTTTGAATAGAAAGAGCAGCGAAAGGTTTCGTTTGCAATGTAGTGGTTTGGATGAAATGCAGCCAGGAGCCCATAAAGAGAAGTATGTTGTTTCAGAGACAAGGTGCCAGAGGGATACTTTGCCAACTAAAATGAAAAACTCTCCAACGTCAGACGTACGTAAGCTTGCAGATGCTGAGTAGAGCCTCAATCCCAGGTTGGTTGACATGTTTCACGCGGCAGAGCAGTGTATGCTGCAGTGCAAGTTCTTCACAGCTTGTGAAATCAGGCAGATTTTGTTATAGACAAGGCAGGACAGCAACACCAAACATGCAGCAAAATTGTGCATGGCTTCAAAAACCTGAAGCAGACCCAAATCTCGACAGAAGTTCCGGAACCTGATTCCACGTGTGTCAATGTTTCTCGGTTTCAATACTTCTCGTTTGCTTTTGGTGCAAAGGAGGTGGGATTATGTGAGCTTGCTTGGGTTTCGTCCAACCATTGCTCACGTGTGTTCGTTTTCTATTGCCTTCTGCCGCCATGCGCCACATGTGTGATACTGGTATGTGGCTTTGCGCAGCATGGGTTTTGCTCCAGACAAGGGCCTTTGCGGCGGTTGTGGATTGCGAGGGGGAGAAATTGAAGTGCATCACTTGGGGCCAGGTGGGGTTCCATGTGAAAACTTTGCAAGCATGTGCAACCATCAAGCACCACGTTTCAACACAGAAAACAGGCTTCGTTTGGCACCGACCTCAAATCCGAGGCTGACTGGGAACTGGTTAGGCGAACACATCATGAGGGCCTTGCTACCTATGCCATCCAAAGTGTCCATGAGAGTTTTGAATCAGAAAGCGACACCTCCGCCCAACGCTTTGCCCAACGCTTGGAGACTGATATGTCAATTGGGTGCATGGTGATACACATTGCCCCCACATAACGCTACGTGTGAGGAGTGTCATGTCTTGACTGGTTGTGGGGCGTGGATCGAAGATTGCCGGGCATGTGAAGGGATGCTGCCGGAGAAGAATTGGACGATGGTGGAAGATCACGCTTGGGCACCTTGTGTGGAAGCATCGCTACTAGGACCAAGGACGCTACTAGTAGCCCCTGGCCTTACTACTAGGAACAAGGACGCTACTGGGGGCTCCTAGCATCGCTACTAGGAGCAAGGACGCTACTAGGAACAAAGGGCAAGGAAGATCTCGCTTGGGCACCTTGTGATTCGATACTGACGAGGCGTTTTGCGTTACTTGTGGGGTGAAGCCCAAAGAAACAATCGGGGTGCATCGCTACTAGTAACTAGTAGCTAGTTGTGCATGCAAAAAGACAATCAGGAAGGATGACCCTTCCCTCTCCGTAGCAATCTACTTATGTCGAAACTCGTCGGTTTGCTGGACATGTTCGGGACAGGTTTGAGATCAGTTTCGCGCCAAAATGTCAAGATACTGATTCAGACAACGAATTGTAGTAGTTTTTTCTAGGCCGTATTGAAAGACACATTGTCGATAGGAAGAGAAGGAAAAAGTGCAACTTTGGGAGTTTCATGATCCTAGGCCTTCTTCATGCGCGGTAGTGGCTGCGAAAAGTTGGATTCAAATTGCCTCAAAACCACGGCGAGCAAGTTGCGCCCCAATCTCTATGCCAATGACGCCTCCTGTGAGGCTGGGTACATGTTTGTTTTTACTGACTGCTTGCAAAGAGTCGATAAACCAGCAAATGGAAAGCCATCAATTTGCTTTACAATTGTAGAGCATGGTTGCTTGATGTTGCTTGCATTCACCCGGATGCTACTAGGAGCAAAGGGCATCGCTACTAGGAGCAATGACGCTACTAGGGGCTCCTGGCCTTACTACTAGGAGCAAGAGGACGCTACTAGGAGCTGACTTCGCCTGACTTGTTACATTGTTCTCCGCCGTGCGAGTCTGCTCGTACTGGACCTGGTGACAGGAGTTTTGTCAAGTAGACCACTCAGGTAAAGGTATTACGGGCTTGAAGTCGGTTATGTTTGAAGGTAAGGGTTCCCTTTCTAGTCAAGAATTCAGACCAATCTCTTACAAATACTTTCCTGTGTTGCCACTGGCTGAGGTCTCAAAGAAAGAGGTTTCACTTTCTTCACAGACGAGATGTTACTGAGACACAGATTTCTGAGGTCCTCGTGGCGGACCCTACAGTGTTGTCCTTTTCACACTTTGGAACGCAGGAGCGGTTTCACGCGTAGCAAAGCTGGAGGAACAAGCGCTGGCACAGTCCAAGAAATCCTTGCAAAGCTTCAGAAGAAAGGCTTGAGAAGAATATTAAAGAAATGCTCAGTTGAAATATGTCAATGGTTGGAACGAATCTGAATCTGCAGGAGCTCTGGGATGAGGTCTCCTTGAAATCTTTGAAGAACTCGAAGATCCTTTGGGCAGAGTCTGGCTCACCAGGCGCATTTCAAGCCGCTCAGAAGATGAACTTGAATAAAGCCCGATGCTTTGGGCTGTGGAAATCTGTGAAATGCATATTGCCGAGGCTATTGTCCCATTGTTGCCTGGAAGGGTAGTTGTTGGTCATCACGCTTACACCTAGACATGTAGTCATTGTGTTCAAATCCAATCATCTTGACCATGGGTGCGATATGTTTAGCTCGGGACAATGCCCCCGTGTGGTGAATTTGAGGGCTCAGACTGCAGCTCAAGTACTGTATGCCGTCGTGCTTTTCGCTTGCTTTGTGCATACTTTTGGATCGGGTGCATTGTGGGATCGAGCTGTGTTTCCGAAGTTCCCATCACTTTCGCTTCTGCACATGTTCTACAGTAAGAATGCTACTAGTAACAGGTGCATCGCTAGTAGTAACAAGTGCCTTACTCAGTAGTAACAAGAAGCTGTTGGAATGAAGAAAACCAGGCGGACACGGTGGCACATATCCCTCGAGGTACCTATTACCATGGAGCCAACAATGTTATTCTCATGGCACAGTGATGGTGCTGGGCAGAAGGAGGGTTGGGAGGCCTGCGCAGGGTGTCCTGAGTTTGCCGAAGAACTTAATGGCAGCTGTCAATGTATCTTGGCCAAGCATGATGCTGGGCTCCCGCTTCGCTGTATCCCAGAGGAACCCTCCCCATGTAATCACATCCATTTTAGTTTCTGCGGACGAAGTGAGCTATCTAGAGCGGAAACCTGAAGGCAAGTTGTCTATACTGTTGCAGCATCACTCGCATCATCAAGGTGGTTGTAGGTGTAGTAGGCCGAAGAAATCGTCAAAATGCTTGCATGTGTTAATCACCGGAACATCGCACAGGACCTTCAGTAGGTTTGAATAAGGCTGGTTCGCTGAATACTCAGTAATTAATTACTATACATTATATGCATATTGACCCGGTGGATCTTCTTTCAGCACATCTTTTGAAGCCATATGCTGAATGAAAGAGCTTAAGGTATCATGATTTGTGCATTGGTTTTCACCCACCAGACCTCCACTTAATGTTGGATCCTGATTAGTAAAAGGGTCCTCTACAATGCTAGTTTGTCAAAAATCATTCTGAACACCAGGTTTGTTTAAAGGGTTCTCTATTATGCTAAAGTTGTTGGTAATCCTAAATGTCTTATTATCTGAAAAATAATTAGAGTTTTTGTTAACTTTCTTTATTCACTGGGTTAAGGGGCAGGTTTCAGCCAAGCGTTTGCGCTTTGCAGCAATGTCAAAACCAGTGTTGGATTTAAGAATAGAGATTTGTAACGTTGAGCACTGATCAAAGATGTCTAAAGATGGCACCTGCACCACAACCGGAATGAACAATGATCGCACTGCCCAACTAACAAGATGTTGTATAAGAAAGCGAGCCAAATTGACAATTCCCATGAGCGGCCCAAATATCAACAACAAAGAAGATACCAACACTGACAATGGACAATGGCCACAAGACACGATACCAATTGTTTGTACGAGACAGCACCACCAAATCGACGATAGACAATGCACCGAACTGCCCCCCAAATAACATGATACCAAGCTGTTGTATGAGACGATACCAAGATGCTGTATGAGAAAGCACCGCCAAACTGCTGTGCATTAAGTTATGTGACTGCTAATCAGCTTCAAAAATACACGTGTGATGGTCAGCTGTCTAAATTTTGGATAAAGAGGAACATACTTGGAGAAGATCACGGCGAGATCGATACATATTCGTCAGAACCAGCCATGGTCTGCAACTATCCTTCACCCGACAACCTTGAACCCTAATGCAGCAATCAGAGTGAGATATCAGCTGGAAACTAGAACAGGAAAAACACTAGTTGCAAGCCAAGTTTGTGGAATGACACAACGAAAAAACACAACGCAATATCAAAAAACCTTAGCCACAAGCCCAAAAGCTTAAATTCAAGCGGGGTGAATTTAAGAGAGGACACAACCACGAAAGAAAGACTTAAAGAACCTTAGCCGCACGCCCAAAAGCTTAAATTCAGAGGGCTGATTTCAAGGAACGGCACAACAAAAAGAATGTGAAAAAAGCCTTAGTGCCGTTCCTCAAGTTCACCCCCTGAATTTAAACTGTTTGGCTTGCAGCTCGGGAGTTTTTTAGACCTTTTTCATGTTGGTGTGGTTGCCGTGTTTGCAACAATTCGATGTCTATGTCCAATGCAACTGCAAACCTATTTCCCCATGAAGCACGTCCGACCGCTTCACCTTTCCGGCGTTCCATGCTTCAATTCACCCTTCCTAATTCTAATTGTTACTAGTAGTAAGGCACTTGTTACTAGTAGCGATGCACTTGTTTCTAATAGCTTCTTGTTACTAGTAGTAAGGCACTTGTTCCTAATAGCAAACATTGTTACTACTAGTAAGGCACCTGTTACTACTAGCGTGGCACTTGTTCCCAGGAATTGACAGTTCTTAAAGTCAACGTTGCTGTGTCATTCCTTAATTTCACCGCCACCCCTGAATTTAAGTGTTTGCGGCTTGCAGCTATGCAACCCTTTGTTAGCCTATGTTTTTGGTGTGTGATGGTTGTGTGCTTTTGTCGCCTCAGCGAACCTTAAATACACCTGGACCTCTGAATAAAGAAAGTTAACAAGAGCTTTAAATCATTCGGGGATCTGTCAATACTAATAAGCTAATGGCTGGCTTGCTGAGAGTATTGATAAGTATAGGTGTTTCTAGTTCTTCTTCAAAACTGACAGCTTCCCAAAGCCATCAATTCCTTAATCAATCCTTTATGTAAACGTTGCTCCTAAACAAATTTTCAAGGTAGTAGACCAGGAAGGCCCCTGATTATTGCTTTAAGGATCCTCAATTGTGGCTGGCTTGCTGAGAGCATTGATAAATAGATAGGTTTCTCTAGTTTTTCTTCAAAGCCGCAGAGAACCTGAGAACCTTCTTTGTCCTCTTCTTAGTAGTATGAAAGGATTGCTGAGAATATCTAAATATAAAGAACCTGAGAAGGGACAATGAGTACTACAATCAATTACAAAAGGAATCCTTCTAGCAACCCAGATTTGTTTTGGTGGTACTTCATTATCGAGGATCTCCCATTTGTTAGAAGAGCGGAGAGGGGAATCCCTTTTACTAATCAGGATCCTACATTACACAGCAATGGCAGGTGAGAAACGTTGGGCAGGCCGCATAGGCAAAAACCATCCATGTGTGATTGATGGTTTATGTCTGATGTGTCTTTTGTCCGAGGTATTGACAATGAGCAGCAGTCCACCGAGTGCGTCAACCTCAACGAAACAAAGCCTTTCTTGGGATTCTCAACTCCAGTGTGTGCACAGCAAATCCACTTGTGATTCTGACGCGCACGTGCTGCCCACAGGTATTGAGTTGATTTTGTATAAGAAATTACGCCAGCATAGACCCCGATAGTATTGGAAACATTGCATTCAAGCCGTTGCGGCTTCTTCGCTCGCGTTTCATAACAAGGGCACACAGAAGCGGCACGCAGGGACACCACCGCCCAAGCTCCCAAGCGCACACAGCAGCGGCACCCTGCAGCGATACCAGCCAGGCTCGAAAGCGCACACATGCAGCTCTCCTTATACTTGAGGAACCCGGATAGCTCTCGCTATCTGGGGAGAAATCAATGAAAACACCAAAACCACATGAACTGAAGGATCATCAATTTGTTTAATGTGTTCTATTGGGTCAGCTGGGGCTGGGCTTAGGGTTCCCTCCCTTTAATTTGTTGCTGCAGCTTAGCACTGTGTCGCCAGTGACTTCTGCATTCTGCGGTTAGTTGGGTTGGACATAGTTGCACTCACCAGACCTATACAACATTGTACAACAAATGTTGATCATCCCTCACATAGAGTGAAGAATGTCCTTTAGATGTGAAACTTGGGTTAATTGGTTTTCCGAATCAGGATTGACCTTCTCTTGGTTCAGCAAGTGTGGCAGCTTCGAGCAAAGCTGTCGGAAGTGCCAATGCACCACCGCCGTGGAGCGAAGAGAGCTGGAACTCTTGCTGTCATTGAAAGCCGTGCTCCTCGCTCGAAAGCCGTGCACCAAGTGTTCCTTGCTCGGTCCTACCCCCGTTTGTCCGTTTGTTTAAGGAATATGTTCGAGAAAACACGTCGTCGAGAACAAGTTTGGTGAGAAAGTTCTTCACATGTTGTTTATCGCGGACTGATCGGACAACGCATCCTGTGACCCTCGCGCGGCGAAGCAGCGCGGAGCGGCCACCTGTCGAAGTCAGAAGCTCCTAAAAGGCCGGGAGAGGACGCGAGAAGTCCTGCGCACTTCTAAACTGACGTCTTTTGGTGAACTTCGCCACCGCCGTCCTGGCCTTGTTGGCCAAAGTGGCAGGCACCCCAAGCAAAGTGGCACCCCCTTTCTTGATAATGCCAAGTTCAGGACAAACAAAATCACTCCTCCTCAAAACCGCAAGACCCAAACCCCCACACACAAGGTCAAGAGTGGTCGAAAGAGGCCTCAACAACTGAGTAATTGGGGGCTTGGCAAAAAGATCAAAAAAGGGTGTGAGCTTCCATCCGTCAGGAGCCCCCAATGGAAACGAGAAACCGAGGCTAGCCAACACAAAAACCAACTCAACGTCCGACACCCAGTAAGGTAAGGGCTCCTGAGTCTCCCAGTCCAAAAAAAGTTCAACTAAGCTGCATGAAAAGGTGACAGGAAAAGCCTGCGGCAAGCCATGAAGCATTGCCTTCCACCCGATGGGCAAAAGATCCGTGAAAGCATCTACATCTACCGTGCGAACAGCCTCAGGCGCCTCAATAGACGAAGCTCTAGCCAGTGAAGGCTCGTTCAAATCAGCTACAGCTAAGTAGAAAGCTCTCAGTTGCCTCAAGACCCCATCATAGTATTCATACCTGGCAACCTTGGCACGGACTAAGCTTAAGCACAATGGGTCTCGGTGCCTGTTGGCTTGGCCAGCAAAGTGATCAGCCCGGTCGTTCCAGTGTGAAATCCAGGTCTCAAATTCGTCAACCAGAGACGTAGAGCACAGGTGTGCTGGGATCCATCTGGTGTGTGTGGCTAGGTGCTGCCTCTGCTCCAGTGCAAGAGCAATCTCCGTCCACAGATCGAGCTCTCGTTCTGGCAGTTGTAGCACTTCACCCTTGATCAGAAGGTCGAGCGAAGCCACATTATTGTGTGAGTCTGACCACAGGCATATGGGTGCATCCACCTTATTTCCCCAGGCAATGGCGGCATGTAATGCCTGGAGTTCAGCTCTGTGCGCCGTTTGCTTGCCCCCATGCAGCGGTGCCGCCACAATCAGCTCATGCGAAGAAGCGTTGACCACTGACCAAGCGGCCAACGAGACTGAAAGGCCAAATCTGTGACAGGATCCATCCGTGAAGAGATGCTGCATCGAGCCGACATCAGCAGTGTCATTCTCGAAGTCAAAAGTATGGTCGGGCAGGCTCTCCAGGTAGGCCAGCAGTCTCTGCGATTCAGCTAGTTGGGGGACCAAAAGGTGAAATTGAGTGCAGTCTGGAAGTGCAACAAATTGTGTGGGATCAAAACCTAGCTCCGTACGGATGTGTTCGTACTTGGGGCAGCTATGCCAATGCACACGATCGTCAGGCTGAAGACAAGTAGTACACAAAAAAGACTTATCACAATCAAACTTACTGTGTTCGCTGGGCGACAAAAAAGCGCCAATTTGTATAGCCGAGACCCGGAGGCGCGATCTATGATCCAGCTGATGATGGTCAAGTCTGGAAAGTGCCAACTCAATCCCGTTCAGCTGACTCATGTGTGCATGCTTAACGTTGCGAGCCACATGCTGCGCCCATGCATCTTCAAGGCGTGCTAGCAAGTAACTTTTGTCCTGGGTGGACAGGTTGTGCAGGTAGCCGTGGTGGTCAGCAATCCAAGGCGGATCAACAACTGACCAGCCCACCATGCTAAAGAAGTTGAGCAGCTTGGTGTAAGGGCCTGGAAGAAAAGGGCAGTGAAAGTGTCCATGGTAAATCCTCCAGATCTGCAAAACATCAGGCACCTTCTGAAGCATCCTGCGAAAAGTAAGCAGTGCATTCCGGTGTTGCCAAAAACTGGGATCCTGCACCGTCTTGTCGAGCAACAGAAAGCGCAAATAGGAGTTGGCTCCTGCACATTTCAATCCCACCGCCTTGATGGCAGCTCTCCTCAACAATGTGAGGTGTCCCTCCGCCAAAGGACAGGCAGCGGCCCCATGTAGAGCCAACGGCCAAAAGACAGTTGCCAACATCTGGATCTTGTAAAAGGTAGGCGCCAGCGATCTGGCCAATTGTTTCCATTTGAGCTCCAAACCATCAGACCTGGCTTTCAGAGCTCGGTTGCGAACCGAGCGGCACATGGTCATGGCGCCACCCAACTCCTTTGTGTCTGTGAAGACCTTGCGTCCTTCAGCGATCCAATTTTGCCGAATGCGAGCGCTGGTTGACCAGTAGAAGGTCTTAGACAGATCCAGGCTGAGGCCAAAGTCAAGGAACCAGGTTTGTGTGCCCTGCACGGCTTCTTCAATTTCAGTTTCTTTCCCCCCATGAAAATCCAAGTTGTCCACGAAAGAAAGACTCTGGACCGTTGGGTGGAAGAACTTCATGAAGATGTGGTATCCCCATCCAATGTGTATCATGGTAAGGATGCTCAGCGGGCAGCCTTCAGGAAAGCCCCTGGTGGAGCTTATCGGCGGACTGACAGCCCCCAAAACTTGGAAACGCCGTTCAAAGGATGCCAGGAAATCTTGCCATGGTCGGCGGATCCCCTCCGGAGTTCCGAGGTGCTCGGCAAGCAAGAAATATGCTGGCCGTTCAATACAGTTAAAGCATTTCTGTATGTCTGCCGAGCAACCATGCCAGTCTATGCCCTGTGCCAGCGCCAACTCGATCCAGCACTGAATCTCAAACCATACTTGTGTCGTTTCTTTAGTTGGCATGAATCCGTGCAGTTCAACCGGAACAAATGGCAGCATCATACGCAAAAGTTGTCGTACCCTCAAACTAGCCCAGATACGGTGCGCCACCGTAAAAAGGTGAATGGGCCTGTAATGATCCGGCAAATGAGGCTCGTCGATCTTGCTGATGCACGTTACTAAGCCGGTTAGCATCTGCTTGGGCCAAGAAGTCAATCCATCTTCGAGCTGGTTGAAAAATTGCACTAGCCATCCCAGGTGCCTGGCGGACAGAGCCAACATGTCTTGCCTGCTGATCCCATCCGCTCCTCGTGCAGCAGTAGTTTTCATTCTTTGAAGTGCATCCACCCAGTCAATGATCGTTAGAGGGCAGAGCTTGAAGTTCAGACGTGGAAGAAAAGCTTTGGCAAAGTCAAGCACCTTGCCGATCTGCTCTGGAGATTGCATCGATATCTGACACCACTTTTGCTTCCAGTGGGCAGTCAAGTGTGAGCAGATGCCATCCGTGTCTGGAACAAAATTGCGTAGCATGACGGTGTCTCCAATGGCAAGTAATTTCCCAGATTGGAAAACTCCATCCCCAAAATCAGTCAAACATATGAATTCATCTTCATGCAGCCAACAGCTGTGAGGGCCAGTCAAAACTGGCTGGCTGAGGCGTATTCTATCATGTTCAACATCCACTACCTCAAATGTTTCATCAAAGTGCAGGTGTTGCACAACGTCTGCTTTTTGTCCTTTGAGCTCACGATGAAGGCACTGAGTGGACTTCTCATGTAACATCTCATACCTCTCTGTACGCTGCCTGAAGTGCCAAGCTTCAAATGACCGGAAATGTAGCTGAAATTCCTGAAATATGAGCTCCAACAAGGCAGAAGAAGGGCAGCTGAGGGGCCATTCAAAGTGAGAATCTGGTAGCCGAGGTTGCCTGTTGTTCCACCAGGATTTGAAGCAGGGATCGAATCCTTTGGCCCGAACAATGGCGCTCCACACTTCAATGATGTAGAGGTCCTTGTTGAGCGATTTGGTTGTGGACCGAGTTGCGTGCAGCAGCGACTGTAGTCTTCTTCCTTGAATGTACCAGTGTCGAACGGCCGAACTGACTAAGTCAAACTTGAGTGCCAGCTCTCCCTCACGCGGGCGTCTGCAAGTAGTAATGAGTTCAGTTCGGGTGCAGGGAGAAGTTCTTTGGCCTCTACCCCGTGCCTGAGGTGGCAATGTCAAGGATGCTGTTTTGGCCGCTGCTGCAAAGTTGTCTTCTATGCTCTTCGCCCAGCCTGCATACGCCTGTGTGGCGTCTTGTGGTGGTAGACCGGGAAGCTGGTCCTCCAGGCAATCGTAAGTTCCCTTCAAATTGTCCCAAGGGAGACGAGAAGGGCGTGGCCAGCATTGAATCGTGGTAGCTTTAACTTCAGCCCGAAGATGTAGTGCAATGGTGGCATGTCCACGAAAAATCTGGCAAACAGTCACTCTGTGCAACATCAGGGCGACTTCCGGGGAGATCCACACTTGGTCTACGGCAGAAGTGGAACCATTTGTTGGGGTCCATTCATGCCCAAGGAACCGTACCGCATGTTCCTGAGCACAAGTCCAGCCTTGAGCAATCCATAGTCGCTGCTGCTCCAGCAAGTGGCTGCTGTTGAAGTCTCCGCTGATGATGCGAAGTCCACTGGCTCCATAAACAACCTGCTTGGTCAAAGTCGTAAGCAGTGAGTCAGTTAACCCATGTGCTTGAGGTCCCCATGTGGGGCCAGCTGGATACCCATAGACTGAAGCCACCAAAATAGGCTTGCCCCCAACGTCATGTCTGGCAACTTGAAGGCGTCCTGTTTGCCAGTGCTCCTTCGGCCATGGGAGTTGTAATGCATAAGCTCTGAAGTCAGTGACTTGAAGTACCCCTGTCCAGGATCCAACTTGCTGGTGTTGATCTCGAGGGGTGGCATGGAATCCTGCAATTTGTGTGGTCTTCCTATTCTGCTGGGCCGTGAGGCGATTCAAAGATCTGCGAAAGCTTAGGAGATTCTGCCCAGTGAGATGGGTCTCCGAGAAGCTGTGTATCCCTGGCCCCAAGGATGCTATCATCTGCGTCTTGTCCTTGAGTGAGCCTCCATTCGACTGCGTGAGCACAAAAGTGCCAGGAATCGTGGGAAGGGCTTCAAGCGGAAAAGGATGGGGCCCTGGATGACTAGCTTCCCCATGTCTCCGGTATGGAGAACAAAAACCGTGTAGTGCTGAAGGATGAGCCAAGGGCGGGAGGAAGCTTACCCAACAACCTCTCCTGTCCAGGAGGAATGGCTTGTCATTCAGCATGTGAGTAGTGGCGTCCCTAGTGGACCCGAAAAGAAAAGATGCTTGTGCAATCGGCGGAGTTCTGTCCAAATCACCAATTGCAGTATCTCTGAGTGTTGATTCCGGCCTTGTCTTCATTGCGCCAATGCGTTCTTCGGCGTAGGCACCACCCCAAATGAAGAACAAGCAAAGCCAGAAAAAAAGCCTTTGAAGTCGATAGTGGATTGAGACCTCTGGTAGGGTCTGACATGAAGAGCAGCCAAAAGCCGGTTGGGAAAGAAGCTGCAACTTTCCACGTCCTGGTTCACTGGGAGCGGACCTGGTATAACAGCATTGGTTCAAACGACCATTGCCTTCGCGCTGATCACCTATCCGCAGGGAGCTGGAACGCACCTGTAGGTCTGGCAAGGCACCATTGTAAGCGGTGCAAAGACAGTCTGTTGTGGTCAAAGTGAGGCAGGCAAAGTTATCACTTCCCCGATCAGACGGTACACCAGCGGTCTCAGACATGGGACCCGACCAGTTCTGTGACAACTGTACCTTAGGTTGGAGAGTATGTGGTGACTGAATGAAATCGTCCGGCCAGTCTGCCAGTCGAGCAAAGCTGCCGGGCTGAGATAGTCATTCATGTCGCTGTCGCTTCTCAAGCAAAGCTTCCAACCTGCTGAATTGTTTCTCAAAGGATTGATTCAGCTCTCCCTGCAAATTGGTGAATTGTGTCTTCATTTGCTCAGATTGAGCACCAACTTCTTGTTTCAATTGTGTGAGTTGAGCGTCTTGTCGATTCAATTTGGTCTGCGCATCTTGAATCCATCCTTTCAGAGCACTGTTTTGACTTTTGACTTCTTGAAGCGCACTCTCCAAATGGTCAAGCCGTCCAGATTCAGTGTCTGACATAGCTCCTCCAGCAGGATGGCTCTCAAGCTCTTTGCGTACGGCATTTTGCACTTCTTGTTGAAGTGTGCCCTTGATCTCCTCAATGCGCTTGGCTGTAGTAGGTGGTGGTAGCGGAGCTGATGTGGAGCTGGTTGCTGCATATTTGGCCCAAGGATCATTGTGATTCAACCATGGGTCCTGATCTTCCTTTGTCGTGGAAGGTGCTTGACGCAGATGCTGTTGGGTCTTCTTAGCCAGGAAGATCTTCGGCCTCAACTGTTCTACCTCCACTTTGCGCACTGGATTGATCAGTACGTCGGATTGAAATGCCTGCAGCACACGAGCCGGAGGTTCTTCTTGTGCGCCTACCTGCCATGACATGTGAAAGTGTGATCCACGTCCTGGCTGGAGAACACGGCAGTTCCAGTTCCATTCGCGCATCACCTTTTCCATTGTCTTCTTTTGCGTACCGTGTGGCACCGGAGATACTTCGAAGATCTGCTCGATTTTCACAGGCTGAAAATGTTGATCCGGCTTGAGTTCAGCCCATGCTTTAGCTTCATCGATCTTCTTGACCCTGATACCATATCTCTGACGATGTCGGACGATGGACAGCGCATAGGAGCAGGTTCGACTCATGTGCTCGACTTGTGTGAAGTCAACCTTGTTGATCCATATGACACAAAAGTCCGGACGTGCAACTCTGAAGTCATCGGTGCGAGGGTCACTGTAAAGACCTGCCGGATTGTTCGAGACCAGGCTCAGGATGATGGCGGCTGGAGTCCGTACCTGGAATGAGAATTGATCTGCCTCAAGGGGTGTCTTTTTGGTTCCTGCAGCCGTGGTGAAGTGTCGTCCCCAAAGTTCCAGGATCACCGCTTCGTATGTTTTGTCCACATCAGGATGTGTCTTCTTACAGGCAGAGCCACAGTTCTTGCCGTCACAGTAGTTCAAGGGCTCAAACATCTTCAATATTTCGCGAACTGGAGCTTCAGTGAAGGTCTGCCAACTTCCTTGGAACTGATCCCTGTAAAGGGTGTACCGGATGATGACCGTGGGCAGGACAGGTTGCTTGGAGACAGAGCCTGCAGTCGCCCTGTCGATGGAGATATCACCGATGCAAAGCAGCGCACCGAAGATCAACACTTGTTCTCCTGTAACTTGGTATTGCGCCGGGAATCTCATCTTTGTCGCACCTGACTTCAACATCACATCTGGCTCTGGTGGTTCAAGTAGAAGCAGTCCAAGAGCATGCGGGCTGATTGATTTTGGTGCCATCAGAAAAGCTGTTGCCTCCTGTATGGTGCATATGGCCAGACCATGTTGATCCGCCTCAACTTGTGAGAATTGAAGTTGTGGAACTGGATCTCCGTTTTCGTCCTTGAACATCTTGGGATCCAGCACAAGTTGCGAAGGCACCAGTCGATCAGTGATGTCATCTTTGGAGGATGCTGGAGCACTCTTTTCCTTCTTGTTCTTGTAGTCCTTGATGTGCGCACCATGCTTTGTGGAGGCTCGCATCTCAATGTATTGCGCCTTCTCCTCGTCAGACAGGATGCGCAGGGAAATTCCTGGCTTGCTGGCTGCATTTTTCAGAGCTGCCCAAGGATTCTTGTCTGCCAGGATCTTCACCACCGTAGGGACTCCAAGTCGTTGAATGATGGTCTGTGCTCTTGCAACTTTTGCTTCAGCGAGAACTCCCCTGCTGTGTATCAGGGCGGCAAGTTGTGCTTGGATGTCAGGTCCACTTCCAATCAGCTGCCAACTTAGAGTTGTAGAGACAGAGGCATTTTCAATTGCTTCTTCCGCCAAGGATCTCTGTGCCAAAATCCTTAGATACAGATTGTGTGCATCTTGCTCCGTAAAGTCAGCTGATGGGTAGAGGAAGTTCACCACATTGAGAAATGCCACCGCACCACAGTGTGTCCCAAAGGTCTGGCCGATGCCGTGGGTCAAATGGATGTGGTACATGTGACAGTGGAGCGCCTTGCTGACACGGGCAAAGAAGAGGTCCATGTAAGAAGAGACCTCCTCAACTTGGCAATCAACAATGAAGACATCGAGCTTGTTGTCGTGATGGGTCACTAAAAATGCACTCCAATGATTTGCCTCCCAAAGAATGCCAAAGCGACATCCTTGGATCTCTCCCCCTTTCAGCCATTTGTGCAGGATGCGCTGATGGGCCTCGTGTGGCCAAAGCTCCGTGATATCTACAATCCATCGTGCTGTCCAAAAGAGGTGAGGATCAATGCATTGGAGGTGCAAGAACCGAAAGACAAGCAGCTCAACTTCAGCTTCATACAGTCCTGCTGATGTAGGAAATGCATCATCGTGCGTGCCTCTTCCCTCAAGACTCAAGCGCAAAGGCCAGCATGGGAAAGTGTTCTTGGTCAAAGCAATGAAGCTACCTGGAAACCAGATCCGAGTGTCCAGTGGGACCCTTTCTCCATCAGCATTGACAACGAGGGCAGGTCTGCTGTCCAAAACCTTGTCAACGAAAGCGAAAAGCATGTTGCCTCGTGGCAAAATCGCGATATGACTGAGCCCACAAATCTTGATTTGAATGATCAGATGTGCTATCTGAACTTCAGTCTTGCTCTTCTTGGGCATGTGTTCGAGACGAAGACCATCGAGATGGCAGCTCAGTGAACTCAGGTCGTCAACCGATTGATCATCAGAGAACACCTGCACTGTATGTCCCCAAGCAAGATTCATTCGCTCTGCTTGCACCAGATCAGCAACGGATGCTTTGTCGTCAAAGCGGAGAGACCAGGAAGGCTCATGTTGGTGCTCGATGCGCAGGATGTGCTGTGCATGGCTTGGGGCTTTCGAGAATGCCAAGATGCGTTCTTTGTACTCTTCCAGGATAAAGGCTGGATCCAGAGGAGCAATGTCTTCATCAGTGCGAGAAGCTGCCAATATGACATGTCCCATTACCCAAAGAATTTGGAGTGGTGCAGCGACTAGCCCTACCAAACAAAGTGCCTGCTTCTGATCAGAAGGCAGTTGCAAATCCGGTGGCAGTGCAAACAAAACTCTCAGCTCATCAGCGTGAAGGTATCTCGGTGCAGGGTGGTCTGGAGAGACCACGAAACATCCTCTGAGGCCCTTAGTGACTAAGCTGGCGAGTGCAAATCCTGCTTTCCTGCATCCGCAAGGACAACCATTCAGCGGTGAGCCGTACGAGTGTAGTATCGTACAGCATTTGTCCTTAGGACCTAACTGCCGCTTGTCCTGACCGAATCTTGCGTCCAAGTAGCAATCTAGTTCATACTGGCTCAAGTACAATTCGTGCATTCCATGATGTGTGGATGGCAAGAAGGAGGGCAAAACATCTTGAATGGATTGGTGATGGCGATCAATACCCCATGGTGGAATGCGGGGTGGCAAGTTTCGAGCATCAGACAAAACACAAAACCACCTCAAACGATTCATGGGCCATTGATGACCTAACTCCAAACAAATTTCCCTTTGCTCCCATCCAAACCGGTCACACAGCTGTTGCAGGTGTTTACGAACTGTTTGATTTTCAGCAGCAAGTGGCACGCACTCTAGAAAAACAAGTCGTGGTTTTAGGCACTTGATCGCAGTGACAAGTCCTTCAAATGCACCAAACCTCAAATCATCTGTGCCTTGCATTAGACCCTGTCTCGAAAACGGCTGGCATGGAAAGCCGGCCGAAAGGCAAAAACCCTCCACCCCTGCTTGGATCAACGTGTCATGAAGCAGAGTGAGGACCTTAGGATCACTGATGTCTCCCTGGATGGTGATTCCGTTTTTCAGCTGCCTCAAGTGACTGCAGGCAAGATCTCCAATGTCAAGTGAGGCAATCGTCTGAAATCCCAAGGCACTGAAGGTGCGTCCTACAGCACCTGTCCCAGCGAAGATATCGAGCAACCGAGGCACAATGGAACCATTCGGGGAGAAAACTGGGAAACATTTGCATCTTGATGCATCAATGACCGAAGGCATGTCATCTAAGCAGCAAGGCTCATAGCAAATGAAATGGTCCAGATCGGAGGTCAGTCCAATGCAGGTCCAGTACTGCCCAGTCTCAAGATCCATGAACCTCTCAGGATCACCGGGGATCCTTCGCAGCTCTATTGCGGGCCGTCGATGGCCCTTCCAAATCGACATGACGCTCGAGGGCTCAATTTGCTGGGCACAGCCCAGCCAGCTGGTAGGCTTGAACCAAGGGCTCTTCACATGTTGTTTAAAATATGTTCTTTCTTGATGTTCTTAATTGTCTTTTTTGCCGGCTCCCCCCCTGCCTACTTAATTAAGTAGGCGCCTACTTAATTATTAAGTAAGGAAGCAAGCTACTAGCTACTAAGACGCTACTTGCATGGACGCAGGATCACGCTCGCACGAATCATTTGGTTCCTAGAATTGTGGGAAATTGTTGTCGTTTTCTGAAGACAATTGGCTCCAAGAGGTTTCACATGTCCAGCCACCTGGTGCTGAATCTCTTCTTGCTGGCTCCGCTGCTGGCTGTGGCCAACCTCATAGGCACTTGCATTTGGATTTGCCGCGGCTACAGCATACACAGTCAGGACCAGGGAACAGTTGTGAAGCAATAGCTGCCCTTCCAAGGAAGAATCACACCGCACCTGCGAGGAACTATCTCCTAACTGGTGTAGGACAGTTCGGGTGTGAGAGATTATACAAACTCGCATCTCTGCCCGAGTTACAAATGATTTTGCAGCTTTGCCCTTTGCCCTTTCATTTTCACGAGGAGGGCCGACAACGGTTTTTCCAACAGATGGTGGACCTTTGGGTACGCCTCAAGAGCATTTGCTGTCGGGGCAGCAGGCTGGGCATGGCTTATTAGAAACAAGAAGCTATTAGGAACAAGTGCATCGCTACTAGTAACAAGTGCCTTACTAGTAGTAACAAGAAGCGATTAGGCTGGGCATGGCTGGGCTGTTCAGACCCCTCTGATTAGATGCCCAACACACCATGACAGACCCTGCCGAGTGCGGGCTTGGCACTGTCGAGCGCCAGTCTTTTGGACTGGTCCCGCCCCGTGTGCCCACGTGCTCCGTAGGTCGTTGGGTGGATTTGTTGTGGCCTTCATCTTGATCTATTTCATCTTTCTTGAGATTAAATGGTGGCAGGCCGGGACGTCTAATAGCCTCATGCTGGGCCCGGTGGCCATACTGGTCGGCTTTTCGATTACCAGCAGCTTGATTTTGTGCTTTGGCTGCATCGAGCAATTCCTCGGGGGCAAAGTTTGGACGGTGAAAGAAGCCAAGCCTATCCACCGGACTGGCCAATGTTATGGCCATAGCAGTGCAACAGTGTGGTTTCGCATGTCACGTGAAGGTACTGGCACCATGCAGCGAAGCTCCGGAGCGCTCTACAAGGCCATGGCGCTGGTCACATGGATATCGAGACAGAGCATGAGCTTAGCTGTTGTGGGTGCCGCTGCTTTCTTTGCTGCCTGTGGCTTGGAGATGGAAAATAGTGCTAAGAACAGATGTTGACCCCAGCCGAGTTTTGTGATGTGTTCTGTCAAGGTCCTGTGCTTCTCATTACATCCTGAGTATTTTAGAATGAGCTTTTGGCAGGGTTTGATGGAAAAATAGAGACTGTTGTTGTTGGCCGTGACCTTGTTGTTCAATAGTCAAGCTAACTTTAATACTGTCACTGCAGGGTAGGGATTTTCCCAGCTATGGCGTGTCTGATCGATTTGGAGATTCCTTGTCGTGAGATAATTTGGTTCCGTGTGGATTTTGTCACCAGCTGTATGATGCTGTATGTTACCGCGATGATCGGATAATTAACACCTTATTTATAGGATGTTATCTCGGAAAGAACTTCACCTCCGACCGGAGGTGCTGTTGCAATCCTCTCGGCTGCTGCTTTCCCATGGAAGTGCTCAAGTCCAACGACCATCCCCCAGCTTCCCGGCTCAAGAAGCTAGTAGCTAAGTTCATTAAAGGTGCATCGCTACTGGCAAGGACGCTACTAGTAGCTGAGTGCATTACTCTTTAGAATCCCAGCTTCGCGGCTGAAAAGTTCTTGTGGAATCTTTTCAGTCCATTCCACACGGCATCGAACCGACCAAGGCAGAAAACACGACTGCACAGAGCTCCACTCTGTTGGGAATGCCGTCGCTGTTCTTCAAAGAGGATTCCGAGTCCAAACAAGAAAGAGCGACAGCCATGAGCCGGCTGGGACACCCAGTTACTACTAGGAACAAGTAGCTACTAGGGGCTCCTGGCATCGCTACTCGGAGCAAGGACGCTACTAGGGGCTCTTGGCCTTACTACTAGGAGCAAGAAGCTACTAGTAACAAGGACGCTAGTAGAAACAAGTGCATCGCTACTAGTAACAAGTGCCTTACTAATAGTAACAAGAAGCTACTAGGAACAAGTGCATCGCTACTAGGTCCGAAGGTTCTCCGTTCACGGCTTCACAGGTATGATGAGCTCTCACTTGACTCGAGTAACTCCATGGAGACTCAGAGCATGCTTTGGCTTTCCAAGCTCTTTGTGGCAGCAGGCTCCAACCGAAGGTCACACATCATCAATCTTTCAGCCACTCAACTTAAGAAGAAGATGCTCACATCACAGAAATGTACTCAACAAGTGTGCTCTTGAGATTTTCTGATTGTAAAGCAATTCTATTGGATCGCGCTCGCCAGCCGCAATCTTGCGAGAAAGTGACCGAGAGAATTGGATGCACTGGTTTGGGCTGTCAAGACCAGCTGCCCATCTTTAGGTGATGATCTATTTGACGTTTTGGTCCTTCATGTTGGCTGGCACCAGCTGGGCATATCAGAATATGAGCTGCCAGGCTGGAGGACAGAAGTCGAGGTTTCAGAAGATGTTTGAAAGTTTGGAAATTCTTGTTTCTAATAGCTTCTTGTTCCTAGTAGTAAGGCCAGGAGCCCCTAGTAGCGTCCTTCCTGCTAGTAGCGATGCCAGGAGCCCCTAGTAGCGTCCTTGGCCACCTCAGGTTACGGCCACCTCAGTTGGTGGCCGAATTTCCTCCAACTGAACCGTTTGGAGCAACCTGGCATGATTTAGGCAATGTTTGAGATGGCGGCATTGCAAGGCATCAGCTTTGAGAAATTCCATGGGTTTGTTGAGTTTGCTCGGTGTGGCACTTTTTGGGGAAGTGCTGCTGTCTCTTTTTTTATGAATTTGAAGAATTGAATTATTTCGCTTAAAACTGAGATGGCAAAGGCAAAACCCCTTCAAGAACTACAGTGCAGAGTATTTCCTCGTGAGTGAAGATATGAAGACAGTGCTTGTGCCCGAGTATGTCCTCCCTCCAACCTACGAGGTCACGGTTGATGGCATCACTTGGAGATTAAAAATTATTCACGATCACTTGACACAAATCATGCCCGTGCTCGACAATTTGGGAGACTTCAGCTCAAGGCCCACATAGGGTTCACACCATCCACACCCCGCGCACCGCCACAGAATCCTTAGGAAAATCGCCGGTCAGTTCTGGGATAGGTCTTCCTGTATGGACAACCTGAACATGGTACTGTCCAGACTTTCAAACGGCCACACACAAGTAAAAGAACAGTGAAAAGCGGGAAGGTCTTGAGCAAGAATGGAGAGTACGTCAATCAGGAACCCACATTGGCATGTACCCAGCATATTGTGCTGATTGCACAAAGCTCGGGCCCCCCGGGTGGGTGTGTAGTGGTCATTGCGATAAGTTGGTGTTGGTGTATTTTATTGGAGATTGATTTGTGATTTACGGAGAAATGAAGAAGACTCCGGATGGGGTGTTTGATGGTGTTTGGGTGTTTGAGACGTTTGAGACTTAGTTTTGTGATTCACTCTCCACTTGTGGCAGGATCGCAATCTTCCCATCTTGCCTGGCGCTTCATATCTTCTCGCTGGTTTTCGGCATATGGTTCCACTTTCAGTGCAGCAAGCAGCGACTCAAGGATTGGTTGAGATCCTTTGGATCCAGAAAGCAGTGGCAGAGCTTGTACGAACCTTGTAAGATATTGGAGTTGTGGTCAAAAAAAAATAAAGCAAGTAGTTAGTTCGTGTTGTTTCATGTTGTTTCAACGATTGAAGAGCTTCTTGGAAACTTGGGTTCTTATTGACCGTTACATGTGTCTCATTTGACATTGATAATTCTGCTCTCATGGATTGCAGCCCTGGTTCCTCTCTTGATCTGGTTAACTCGATGCAGAAAAAGAAGTACCACTGCAGAGTTTGGCAAAACTTTATGAGATTGATGCTAGTTTCGTGCCATTAGGATCCCATGCCAGATCACGAATCCTCCTCAGAGCATGAGGAGACTCAAAGCGCAGATCGCGTGGGCGCGCAGCGACACGGAGCGACATGGAGCGACATGGACACGAAGAAAGAACTCTTAAGACAGGATGTTACAAGTCACTGGTTTACAGCTGAAAACACTGTAGACTTACACTATGGAATGTTTGGTCATGTTTGATCAATGTCTACATGTTTCAGAAATTGAGGGCGGGTTCTGCCAAACAGAAAAAAACATCAATATATGAATAGATCTAGTCCGAGCTTCCAATGAGGCTGACAGGTTGAAAGGAACCGACATTGAACATGGTCGAAAAAACTACATCACTATTAAGTCTCACTATGTTACAGTCACATTGCTTATGGTCGTATTGTGCGTCTTCCATGCCATCAGAATCATGGTGAAATCCACCCAGGCTTAAGGTTGGATGTTACAGGATCTTTAGACTTGTTCTTTTGGAAGTATGTGGAAGGCACATTGGGCCGAAATTGGCGACAGGAGATCGCAGGGTTCGACGTCCAGGATCTGAATATGGCCGCATTCCCCAGTTGTTCAGAAGCCATGATCCAGGTGGTGGTGCATTTGGTGACCATCCTAGCCACTGGGTAAGCAGAGAAGCGAGAAGCGATACACTTATCAAGTGAAAAAAGCATTGAGCTGAACTGAACTGCTCATCCAACACAGAGAGGCGACTGGTCAACTTTGTTTTACTCGGCCCAGATACTCCACGCGCACAACAACCACTGACCAATTTGCGGTGTTGGATTGTAGCGACACCATGGCGAAAGTAAACCCATCTAACCTCAAATACATCGGTCCCGCTCAGAGTTTGGTCGCCAGTCCTGACCCCAGGTGTCGCTGCTTTGCTTGAGCTCCTATTCGTGGGTGGCACCTCACAAACACTCCGCAGATCTCCATGGATTTGTGGTGCATTCGCATTCGTTGGAACATGCCCGTTTGCCATTCATCGCCTCGCACATGCAAGTGGTTTATTTGCTGATCCTGAGCTTCAATCGTTTTCATTGCTTGCCTTACTCCGAAAGTACGCCCCACACGCCTTTCTAACCTTCAGGGATGTGAAATGGAGCAATAGCTATTGGATTCTGGCGGCTGTGTAGTGTGGGCGAATTATGTCTTTCTTTTTCACGTTTTGTCCGTTGTGTGCAAAGTGTTGTACTTCGTGGCTGTTCTAGGATGAGCACGTGCGGTGCCATTTTGGCTCAAGCTACCTTGATCCCTGCGGTGCTCCTCCTTTGTTCTCCAATACAGGGGATGAGCTAAGCCAGGGAGGTCGGAAGCCACCAGAGCCAGTGGGGCCACCTCCTGGGGCAGGTGACCGTGGCCAACAAAGAGGGCTCCTGAGGTGGCCAAACACCAGCGGGCGCGCGGTCTGAGTTGCAACACGTGTCACTGGCTTTGAGAAAGATAGAACAAATTCCGACCAGCCGAGAAAAGCCTCATTGAACGTTAGCCCGGAGCAGCTACTAGGTCAGCCGGGGTGGGGTCCGGAAGGCAGCCAGGGTATGGAGGCAGCACACAGCTGATTCCAGATGGCCTGAAATTTTGTGCCGTTGATTTTGTGCAAGCTTTGAAGCTGGACCACCTGCTCAATTTCCATAGTTCTCGGAAGTCGGATCATAGTCAGCGATCCAAGCATTTGCCTTGCAAGACCGGCTGTTGATGGCTAGGCTGAGGGCGCTGGCTGAACGGCGTGCGCGGACCAAAGAGAAGTCAACCATCAAACTCTTGCATGCTCAAACGCACATACGCACGACAATTGGGGCAAACCTAGAACAGCTCTAATGCGGCTGTTGGGTTTGCGCTACTCAGTAGAGGACACCGCGGTCCCTAAGTTGTGTCTTACGGGCATGCCTATTGCTGGCGACATGCTTGAGTCGCCCTGCTTTGACCCCTGTGAGACTTTGAGATTCCGGCTGCGGTGGCCGTGAGGGAGCTCTTGACATCAGCGCCCAAAAGGAGATTT
>CAXIVM010001524.1:0-32579 GCA_964035705.1 Porites rus | reverse complement strand
TGAAAAACGACGCTGGCTACGTGAATTTGGCAGAGGTGGCTGAGATGATAGATGACAATGCGAGAACCATCCCTCAGGATGGTCAACCTGAGCAGCGTGCTGATGACGATGCCCATTCAGTGTCCTGAGGATGAAGGTGAAGGGGTGAAGGCTGTGCATGCAGGTGCTCAAATGAAGATGGCAGCGAACAAGAGTAAGCAGGCAGCGAAGGGCAGGGCAAAGAAGGCTCAGTCTGATTCTGCCAAGGCATTGGATGAGGAGGAGGTGGCCATGGAATGTGCTGACATGGAGGGGATGGAACCAGAGCTCAGGCAGGTCGCCACCAAGCTCAAGAGTCTCCCAAAGTGCTTCACAAAGCTCAATGTGAATTCCATCATGGACGGTGCGAAGATCGGAAGGAGCATTGAAGCGGCCGGGGGTTGACAAAAGCTGATTGTGACTTCTTATTGGCCCTTCTCCTTTTTAACTCAATTCTGACAGAGTTGGAGTTTGATATTGCTTTTTTTCTAGATACAAGAGCCCAACCCTCTAAGCATTGACTCTGCGATTGGTAGCCAGGCTAGAAAGTAAGATTGCCTCGACTCTAGCTGACTCTAGCTGCTAGCTGTTAAATTCAGCTTGGCAGAGGAACAGTGGTAGTAGAATCACGCACAACCCTGCCTTGCAAGGGTCGGAATGTGCTCAAGACGATGAAGACCCAGGGCGTCAAGGAGGCACGCATTTTGGACAAGTTCTTGGACCTTTGCGATGTAGCGCATTCTCTCACCCACCACATCAAGACTTTGACCATTGCTGATGTCCAGTCGAGTGTGGCACGGCTGCTGGATTCTCAGAAGGTGTTGCCCTTGAGCCTCAGGCTCGGCATTACAGCCCGATTTGCAGAAGACCTATGCCATCAGATTGTTGGAGACGAAGGCAGCACGTTGCCTGCGCCGGAGGTGTCCAAGCTTATGACCAAGCTGATGAACACCGTGGTGTTTTGGACTAGGGGTGATGAGAAGGCACAGGGTTGGGACTACAAGCAACCGAGCTTCAATGATCTTGCGGCAGAGATTTCCGATCTTTCTGTGACCATGGATTGCGAGGTTGACGAGAACACGCTTATTGCGATCAAAGAGGAGATTTGCATTTGTTCATTCTTTTTACCACTGGGTCCTCCATTTCAATACAATGTACTTAACAAATTGTGGGCGACCAACTGGTGACCAACTATATTAACTATACAGGATAGGATATACCATTGCGTTGCAGTGTTGTTGCCATTGGCTACTCCAACAACAAACTTGGAGCAACTCGCCTTTGAAACGTCAATATGCATTACATGGAATACATATACAATATAATATACTGTACATAAAACGATGAGCTCACTTTCTCACTAAGTCGTGTGTTTTACAAACACCCCCGAGGAGTTCTTCTCCACCTACGTTGATGCTGTGGGCAATGATTACTTCTTTGGAATCTTGGAGCTTGGTCAAGAGGGGGAACATCTCATCCTTGCGATGGCAGAGCTTTACTTGACCATGTACAAGGCTGATGCTGTTCAGGAGCAGTCTCTGCCTGAGCCTCTGAAGGCAGCAGCTCGCATAGTCAAACAAGCCTTGGGCGGACTGGTTGTCTTGCTGAAGCCAGAGCCAGGGGTCTTTGGATCATCTGCGGATGATCTCCAGCACATCCTGAACGCAAAGGGATCATCCAATGAGCAACTCACTTTTCTCTCCACCATCGCAGTCTTTCTTGATGACAACGGGTTTTGGCAGGGAAAGCTTGAGAGCTTCATGCAAACATCGGTAGCAACAGCGAGGCTTGCACCCCAAATCTCTACGGTTCTGGAGGCGATGAAGGCGGATCTGGATGTGGTTTCCACGACTCCGGGATTGGAGAAGGCCATTGCATTGCTTCCAGAAGTGAAGAAATGCTTACGTGAGGGAGCGGGCAGTTCACTGGAAGAGGCTATCTTCAAGCGCTTGAAGGAAATCCTTTCCTGTATGAACGAAGACACTGACGCCGACATTGATATGGGGAAGTTGCAATTCCTCACCAAGGCGTTTGGTGGGCTATCAAAATCTGAAGAAGTTGCCCGTGAAATCAAGTCCTTGGAGACTTTGAAAGGACGCTATGCAAAGGGAATGGCAGGAAAGAGTTTGACGAAGCTGGCTGAAGACCTCAAAACAAACCAGTCCATGTCGCTGAACCCAAAGGAGGACTTCAACCTTGTGTCTGGGTGGGTGGCGTCAGTGAAGGATGAGCCTGGTCTTACTCAACTTGTTCCTTCGTTCCAAGTGCTGGTCATTGGCTTCGTGAAATCTATTTGGATTTCTCAGGATCAGGCCACCAAATGCTTGTGTTTGTTTGACTGTAGAGTGACAGTGTGGAGATTCACATAGACTCTATAGACTGTAGACCTGCCCATTTGGTTTAGGCCTTGCTTGAATTCAGACCGAACTTAACTTAACCTACCTTTCACAAAACAAACGCAAACCCGGTAAGAACCACGGCTTGAAGTTGACTGGGGCTGTTTTTTTTGGGGTTCCCGCTCAATGCAGGCCGATGTGTACCTGCTGCGTGAGCAAGATGGGCAACTGTTGCGGAGTATGGCAAAAATTGGCTTTGATGCAGTGCCTGCTTGGAAAGATCTAGTGCCTGCTGCCATATCCTTGGTTGAGTCGCATTTGCAGCTGCGCAGCCACAAGGACCGCATCAACAAACTTGGCCCAGATGGAAAGACTCGCTTTGAGCGAGATCTCAACGGCACCATCTTGTTCAGCTTCTTGAAGGCCATGAGCCAGGTTGACAAGTTCACGGGCAGGTGCTCCGAGATCCAGGAGAAGCTGAAGATAGAGAGTATCCACAGTGGTGATGAGCATCTTCAGTTCCTTTCCAATTCCATTGCTGAGGTGAACTGTGTTGCACCAACCCTGCCTGAAGATGTTGCAGGGGTGCTTCAATCCATGATCGATGTGCGCAAGCAGCGAGTCTCTGATGTTCTTGAGAAAATCGCAGATCAGTGCCATGATCACCACATGCCCGCAACATCATGGAAGAAGAACCTCGCCAATGATTGCGCGCTTTGGGATGTCAGGAGAACCATGGCTTGTGCCACTGGAGAGCCCAATATGGCACCCCTGGTTGATCATGTGAACACCGCCTTGAAGGACCTTGTTTGTTTTGTGCTGGACGGACAGGGATAATGATTGGATAATGAAGGAGACCAAAATGAGTAGAAGGGGAGAGAGAGAGAGAGAGCGTTCCCGTTACATCCATTACTATACTTCAGATGTTTGGGCTGTACTGTTGAATGTTTGATCTATCAACACCACAAGGCTCAACCCGGACCTATACCTATACTTTTCTTGTGTAGTTTTTTGCGCATCAGGATCAGTAATCAGTAATCAGAAAGCCACTTGGCATGGCTGTCCTACAACACAGGGTACCATTGCATCCATTTGCCAGGAGATCGATGCCTTGAAGGAGCTGATTGGGAAGCTGTCCTTCTCATGCGTTCAGACCTTTTTGGCACAGGCCAAGGAGATGTTGGAGCGTGCATGTGAGGCTGTCAAAGCAGCTCAATTGTTCAAGTGTGAAGGCGTGCTTGTGTTTGCCATTGGCCTCCGCACTGAAAAGACGGCCAAGCAGCTATGCGAGAAGGAGTTGAATGAACTCAAGAAGAAGGACAGCTTGGCTACTGAGGAAGGCATTCACCCAGTGCTTTTGGCAGAAGTCAAAAGGCTGCTTGGGTGAGCAATGAGTGGCATGTCGCCCTCAGTGTTCTGCTGCGAGGCATTGCACGGCAATGTGTGTAAAGTCACTGTACTGTGAAGGACCTGTACTGTACAGATTTTGGACCGCTTGACATTCCTAGGCCCCACGCCCTAGCCCTCGAGTGCATCGAGCAACCTACAAACAATACACATCACAACCCAACAGTCAACAGCCATACTACTACTTACATTCAAGAACTCTGGTTTTTGCATGTTTTTACTGAAATACTTTCAATTGGCGATGGGAAGTCAAGTGGGAAGAGCCACAAAGGCATCTCAGCTTGGATTCACGTCGAGTCCAGCTAAAATCAGGGCGTTCATGCTGCTAGTTGCTGCTGCCAGCACAGAACTCCACAAGCGTTTGCAAAGTGTCAGCATGTCCAAACAACTCTTTGCTGATAATCTACGTTATCCAGCCTGCAGAAGTGAATCTCTATTGACTCTATTGAGTTGTTCATTGGATTTTGTGTCAAAAATTAACCAGTTGTAAATTTAAAGCGCCCACCTCCTCACTAACTATGACTTTATGTCCCAAATGATTCCTCTGCTGTTTGGTATGTGTTTTGTCCTTGATCTCCCCTTTTCATTGTTTAATCTTAGTACTTTGCACTTGTCACTTTTCAGATTGTGCTTCAACTCGGTGAATTACTGCCTTGCACTTCTTTGCCATGTTTTGCTTGCCTGAGTGCCTCATTGTTGGGTTGTTTTTTCTGCTGGATGCATTTTGCTAACTGCTAGCTGCTAGCTTGTAGCTGTTGTGAGTTGTACTTGCTCCATGCGAGTTCCTGGAATTCGGGTCTTCACCCAATCATTTGCTTGCTATTTGACTTGGTCCCCTTGTGTTTGTTGTTTGCAGTCCTTTTTTCAACGTGTTTTTTTTGTATTGTTTTTCAAGTTTAGCAAAATATTGGATTTGTTTAATTTTTGTCTGTTTTTCATTTTTTTTTCTTACATTTAAAAATCTGTAGATTTCCAAGGCAATCATTAGAGTGGACAACATAAACATACATGGGACCTTGTTTTAATCGGGCTTGGGACCTCCACATTGACGCAAATTGACATAGTGCCAACTTCCGATGGGGAAAGGACTTCTGAGAGGAATATTTTTCCAAGATGCAAGTTTCCTGTTGTTTGTGAATGACTCGGATCATCCAACCCAAAGAGGGCATTTCAAGAAATTCACCACATCCTCCAGAGCCTTTGCTCGTTGATCCCTCAGAAACGACCGCGAATGATGGGGTTCGGACGTTGGAAGGAGGACAACATCTCGGCATAGCAGATTCCGTTGGATCAGTTGACAGTCCAACTTCTATGAGTTACTCACAGATCCTCTGTGGCCCGGGGTGGGGACCGGGGCGGACCGGGTGGGGCAGTCCTTGTGCTTCGACAGGACAAGGACTACGGCTTGAAGGTGGATGTCTGGGCGTTGGGAGTCTGCCTACACTGTGTAGTCACTCGGCCTACCCGCACACAGCGCCCTGTATGGGGAAACGGGATAGCGTGAAGGGCAGAAGTTCAGAGGTTGAAGGTGGTCATCCGAGAAGTCCTTCGAAATGCTGTCCTTCTCTGCAAACATCCAAACTGTGTTGCAGTATCACCGGTTCCCGTTAGTGCAGCGCCTTTGGTGAAAAAACCCTCACTGGTTCGTCTGAAAGGGACGGCTGCTGAACACCAAAACCCCTCACTTTTACGAAGCACAGACAGTTTCTTTTTTGTGTGTTTTTGGGGTGGTCATATACCACTGGATAGAGACACATAGGAAAGTTCAACAAGAACTGTTGGACGAGCACTTTGGAAGTTCTACAATAAGGATCTTCAAGACATATCAGATGAACATGCAGGTTGTTTGATTAGACTAGTGCGATGTGGACGAACTTTTCCCAACACAGGTCCGGAACCCCAAGCGCAACAAGGGCTTTCGGACTGAAGATTGCCTGTTCAGCGCTCTTTTGGTGATGAATACATTCAGGATCTCCCCCTGTCTTGAGACAAGCCTAATTCTCCGTTCTTCCCAACTCAGGTATATGTATTGCAGATTGTCCGCAGGAAAGCACTATCGATGACCTGACTCAGTTTGTTCTGAGGCGAGTAACGCCTTCCCCTTCGTGGATGAGCAGGAGGTTCGTACCAAAAGTATCGGCTTGTCCAACATCAACCGAGCCTGTCTCTCGATCGAATTATGCGTGTACTGATCTTATCACTGTAGAAATGCTTCTTTTCCGAAGTCGCTCGAAGACGTGAGTCCCCCGCGCTCGAGCGAACATCTGGGCATGTTGAGACGGGAGGCCGGCCCGAGACGCGCGAAACGAGCACCGGGACGAACGCTTTGGATGTCTCCGAGTCAATGCGCCGGTGTGGAACCGGCTTCCACGTGGTCTCTATGCCAGGGGAACCCCGGTATCCCACCGCCCTCTGGAAGGTCAACAGGGTCAGCAAGGCTTGAGGTACGTGTGATTTCGTCGGAAGGATCCCGCAAAAAATGAGGTTTTTTTCTTACCTCGCAATAGAACGACTTGATGCTGAGACCAAGGGAGCTCTGCGGAGAAAGACGAAGGGGTTGTCTATATTCGGTGGCACCATCTTGATCAGTAATCAGGTTCTTCCAGGAGAAATTCTCTTCCTGGACACCACCGCTCAAGATCTTAGGTCGAGGTCTCATCTCGTCGATGCTCGAGAAGGCGTTTGACCGAGACTGGGGTAAGATCTGTGTGTCGAAAGCTTTGTGTGCCGCCAGGCTCACTTGAGAAGACGAGTAGCTAAGACTTCACATCCTTTTTTGGTACTCACCGTGCGTGCTTCTCATCACTCACCGTTGGCAACAATGGGTTGAAAAGAACGCAATTTGCGATGAGATCGTGCGATGAAGAGAAGAAAGCTCCTTTCGCAGGTCGTGAAACGTGGTGGGGATTGAAGATGAACGTGGTGAGTCGATCGGAATTCGGACCACGCGCATTCATCCAACTGCATGAAGGGGGGATCCCTCACCCAGCTTCAAAGGCAGAAAAACCCAGGCCACCGGGCTGAAACTGCAGGTGGAGGAGATTCGCATCAACATGGAGGATGTCGTGTGGCATCCTGGTTGACCCAAGAAACTGCGACTGAAGCACCTTGGTACGCTCCGTGAGCTCGAACTCCGCTTACGGCCGGTCTTGGGGGCGAACTTGCACCAAGACAGCACGTTTGGGGGTTCTTGAGGGACTTCCTGGGTCGAAAGAGAGAATGTACACCCCTTCGTGTATGTTTTCTTTACTAGTGTGGCACTTGTTACTAATAGCTTCTTGTTACTACTAGTAAGGCACTTGTTACTACTAGCGTGGCACTTGTTACTAATAGCTTCTTGTTACTACTAGTAAGGCACTTGTTACTACTAGCGTGGCACTTGTTACTAATAGCTTCTTGTTACTACTAGTAAGGCACTTGTTACTACTAGCGTGGCACTTGTTACTAATAGCTTCTTGTTACTACTAGTAAGGCACTTGTTACTACTAGCGTGGCACTTGTTACTAATAGCTTCTTGTTACTACTAGTAAGGCACTTGTTACTACTAGCGTGGCACTTGTTACTAATAGCTTCTTGTTACTACTAGTAAGGCACTTGTTACTACTAGCGTGGCACTTGTTACTAATAGCTTCTTGTTACTACTAGTAAGGCACTTGTTACTACTAGCGTGGCACTTGTTACTAATAGCTTCTTGTTACTACTAGTAAGGCACTTGTTACTACTAGCGTGGCACTTGTTACTAATAGCTTCTTGTTACTACTAGTAAGGCACTTGTTACTACTAGCGTGGCACTTGTTACTAATAGCTTCTTGTTACTACTAGTAAGGCACTTGTTACTACTAGCGTGGCACTTGTTACTAATAGCTTCTTGTTACTACTAGTAAGGCACTTGTTACTACTAGCGTGGCACTTGTTACTAATAGCTTCTTGTTACTACTAGTAAGGCACTTGTTACTACTAGCGTGGCACTTGTTACTAATAGCTTCTTGTTACTACTAGTAAGGCACTTGTTACTACTAGCGTGGCACTTGTTACTAATAGCTTCTTGTTACTACTAGTAAGGCACTTGTTACTACTAGCGTGGCACTTGTTACTAATAGCTTCTTGTTACTACTAGTAAGGCACTTGTTACTACTAGCGTGGCACTTGTTACTAATAGCTTCTTGTTACTACTAGTAAGGCACTTGTTAACTAGCGTGGCACTTGTTACTAATAGCTTCTTGTTACTACTAGTAAGGCACTTGTTACTACTAGCGTGGCACTTGTTACTAATAGCTTCTTGTTACTACTAGTAAGGCACTTGTTACTACTAGCGTGGCACTTGTTACTAATAGCTTCTTGTTACTACTAGTAAGGCACTTGTTACTACTAGCGTGGCACTTGTTACTAATAGCTTCTTGTTACTACTAGTAAGGCACTTGTTACTACTAGCGTGGCACTTGTTACTAATAGCTTCTTGTTACTACTAGTAAGGCACTTGTTACTACTAGCGTGGCACTTGTTACTAATAGCTTCTTGTTACTACTAGTAAGGCACTTGTTACTACTAGCGTGGCACTTGTTACTAATAGCTTCTTGTTACTACTAGTAAGGCACTTGTTACTACTAGCGTGGCACTTGTTACTAATAGCTTCTTGTTACTACTAGTAAGGCACTTGTTACTACTAGCGTGGCACTTGTTACTAATAGCTTCTTGTTACTACTAGTAAGGCACTTGTTACTACTAGCGTGGCACTTGTTACTAATAGCTTCTTGTTACTACTAGTAAGGCACTTGTTACTACTAGCGTGGCACTTGTTACTAATAGCTTCTTGTTACTACTAGTAAGGCACTTGTTACTACTAGCGTGGCACTTGTTACTAATAGCTTCTTGTTACTACTAGTAAGGCACTTGTTACTACTAGCGTGGCACTTGTTACTAATAGCTTCTTGTTACTACTAGTAAGGCACTTGTTACTACTAGCGTGGCACTTGTTACTAATAGCTTCTTGTTACTACTAGTAAGGCACTTGTTACTACTAGCGTGGCACTTGTTACTAATAGCTTCTTGTTACTACTAGTAAGGCACTTGTTACTACTAGCGTGGCACTTGTTACTAATAGCTTCTTGTTACTACTAGTAAGGCACTTGTTACTACTAGCGTGGCACTTGTTACTAATAGCTTCTTGTTACTACTAGTAAGGCACTTGTTACTACTAGCGTGGCACTTGTTACTAATAGCTTCTTGTTACTACTAGTAAGGCACTTGTTACTACTAGCGTGGCACTTGTTACTAATAGCTTCTTGTTACTACTAGTAAGGCACTTGTTACTACTAGCGTGGCACTTGTTACTAATAGCTTCTTGCTACTACTAGTAAGGCACTTGTTACTACTAGCGTGGCACTTGTTACTAATAGCTTCTTGTTACTACTAGTAAGGCACTTGTTACTACTAGCGTGGCACTTGTTACTAATAGCTTCTTGTTACTACTAGTAAGGCACTTGTTACTACTAGCGTGGCACTTGTTACTAATAGCTTCTTGTTACTACTAGTAAGGCACTTGTTACTACTAGCGTGGCACTTGTTACTAATAGCTTCTTGTTACTACTAGTAAGGCACTTGTTACTACTAGCGTGGCACTTGTTACTAATAGCTTCTTGTTACTACTAGTAAGGCACTTGTTACTACTAGCGTGGCACTTGTTACTAATAGCTTCTTGTTACTACTAGTAAGGCACTTGTTACTACTAGCGTGGCACTTGTTACTAATAGCTTCTTGTTACTACTAGTAAGGCACTTGTTACTACTAGCGTGGCACTTGTTACTAATAGCTTCTTGCTACTACTAGTAAGGCACTTGTTACTACTAGCGTGGCACTTGTTACTAATAGCTTCTTGTTACTACTAGTAAGGCACTTGTTACTACTAGTGTGGCACTTGTTACTAATAGCTTCTTGTTACTACTAGTAAGGCACTTGTTACTACTAGCGTGGCACTTGTTACTAATAGCTTCTTGTTACTACTAGTAAGGCACTTGTTACTACTAGCGTGGCACTTGTTACTAATAGCTTCTTGTTACTACTAGTAAGGCACTTGTTACTACTAGCGTGGCACTTGTTACTAATAGCTTCTTGTTACTACTAGTAAGGCACTTGTTACTACTAGCGTGGCACTTGTTACTAATAGCTTCTTGTTACTACTAGTAAGGCACTTGTTACTACTAGCGTGGCACTTGTTACTAATAGCTTCTTGTTACTACTAGTAAGGCACTTGTTACTACTAGCGTGGCACTTGTTACTACTAGCGTGGCACTTGTTACTAATAGCTTCTTGTTACTACTAGTAAGGCACTTGTTACTACTAGCGTGGCACTTGTTACTAATAGCTTCTTGTTACTACTAGTAAGGCACTTGTTACTACTAGCGTGGCACTTGTTACTAATAGCTTCTTGTTACTACTAGTAAGGCACTTGTTACTACTAGCGTGGCACTTGTTACTACTAGCGTGGCACTTGTTACTAATAGCTTCTTGTTACTACTAGTAAGGCACTTGTTACTACTAGCGTGGCACTTGTTACTAATAGCTTCTTGTTACTACTAGTAAGGCACTTGTTACTACTAGCGTGGCACTTGTTACTAATAGCTTCTTGTTACTACTAGTAAGGCACTTGTTACTACTAGCGTGGCACTTGTTACTAATAGCTTCTTGTTACTACTAGTAAGGCACTTGTTACTACTAGCGTGGCACTTGTTACTAATAGCTTCTTGTTACTACTAGTAAGGCACTTGTTACTACTAGCGTGGCACTTGTTACTAATAGCTTCTTGTTACTACTAGTAAGGCACTTGTTACTACTAGCGTGGCACTTGTTACTAATAGCTTCTTGTTACTACTAGTAAGGCACTTGTTACTACTAGCGTGGCACTTGTTACTAATAGCTTCTTGTTACTACTAGTAAGGCACTTGTTACTACTAGCGTGGCTTCTTGTTACTAATAGCTTCTTGTTACTACTAGTAAGGCACTTGTTACTACTAGCGTGGCACTTGTTACTAATAGCTTCTTGTTACTACTAGTAAGGCACTTGTTACTACTAGCGTGGCACTTGTTACTAATAGCTTCTTGTTACTACTAGTAAGGCACTTGTTACTACTAGCGTGGCACTTGTTACTAATAGCTTCTTGTTACTACTAGTAAGGCACTTGTTACTACTAGCGTGGCACTTGTTACTAATAGCTTCTTGTTACTACTAGTAAGGCACTTGTTACTACTAGCGTGGCACTTGTTACTAATAGCTTCTTGTTACTACTAGTAAGGCACTTGTTACTACTAGCGTGGCACTTGTTACTAATAGCTTCTTGTTACTACTAGTAAGGCACTTGTTACTACTAGCGCGGCACTTGTTACTAATAGCTTCTTGTTACTACTAGTAAGGCACTTGTTACTACTAGCGTGGCTTCTTGTTACTAATGGCTTCTTGTTACGCTTTTGTTTTGGAGAAAGATCCTTGAAGGATGAACAATCTGAGGAGCCAGACTTCGAGGCTTTGCCCCCGCCCTCGGTTTGGGCGTGCCTCGGTGGAACATGTCGGAACAGGGCGAGTTTGGGCGAAGGATGTGGCGAGTGATCTGGAGGTCGGGTTTTCATGAGTAGTTTTCCTCTTGTCCTGTAGAGCAGGTGTTTGTTCTTTTTTTGCCGAGATTTGCTGCCTCTTGAAGTGGGGGTTCAGGCTTTTTGAAAGAAACATGAGGCAGGGTGACACTGGCTTGTTTGTGGCCCTGAGCAAGGGGGACTTGCAACGAGTTCTGGACTGGTCAATCAACAGGACAGCATGGGTTAGTCATAGTGGGAGGGCATGAACCGATATTCGTTGGCATTTGAAAGGCGTCTTCTGATGTGTTTGCCTTAGATCTACCACTGAGGATCGCGATTGTTATTCTACCAAGCGTTGCTCCTTTGCGTGGCACCCTGTTTTTCCTGTCATGACACTCATGTCAGCGGCTTTCAGCCCAGTTCGCGATAGAGATCGGGTTAATCATAGTGCCACGAGATCCATTCCTAGGGATTTTCAGGGATTGGGTATTCCGAGGGTTTGGTAGATGTTATTCTCTTTCCCCGTCCAACAATGAGCACATTTTTCCTTCCTTTTTCAATCCTTCTTCTGTATCTCCTTCCCCTCTTCCTTGCATCTTAGGATTATCACCTTTGATGTACAAACTATGTATATAACCCAATCTTAGGGTTCTCCTTCTATTTTGTGACCTTCTTCCGGACCAGTTTCTCCTTCCGCCAAGTCCTCTTGCACCCCAAAGCCCCGCGCCTTCCTTCACGGACCTTCTGCGCACCAAGGTTGCTCCCTGATGTCAGTGAGTGGCGGCTTCCCTCCTTCCCACGGAAGGGGCGGAAGGCTCGGCGGCTTTGGCCCCTCGCCATGGCCTCGCTGATGACAGGGATAGGCTTGGCCAGGATGGCCTTGCGGTTTTGCCCAGGCATGAGAGAGTTGTGTCGTGCGGTATTTTTTTTGCGGGTGGAAGGGAAGGGTTGGGAATGATTTGAGTGGAAAGTAAGACTAGTAAGACCAGGCAGAAACAATTCAGTGCTTTGGATTACTAACGCCAACATTGGAGGCTTAGACCTTTTATTCGACAGAGTCTCAGAGGTGAGGTTTATCTCAAGACCGAATTCTCAGAGCTTTCCGCCAAACAGTTGATACAGAAGGCCCCAAGAATATCTTGGCTTCGTGGGACTTGAAGGTCCTATCTTTTTGGTCGACCAATTATATACTACTTCATCTATTTTTTTTTTCCGAATGCATAGCGAAGGGTTCCCGTTTATCTCTGGGGGTCTGGGGGTAGAGCTGTGTTCATGTGACGCTAGCTTTGTGTTCGCAACCGTTCGCAACCGTCCGCAAGTGTTTGAATGTGATCGATAAAGCCGTGCCATTGGGGGAAGCATTTGGAGGAGGTTTTGGATGGAAGGCTGAAGTGTCAGATTCATGTGAAACAGCATAATTAGAAACGTAACATTTGGAAGTGAGATCCTCAGTTGCCTTCCCTGTGCCAGTGGCATTGGCGTTCGCAGGGTGGTTTGTTTGAGGTGTTGGATGTCGCTGTGACATCGGGATTTGCATTTCAGGCTCTTGCCTCGAAGCTGTGTCTTCGTGACATGTCTCAGCTAAAGCTGCGATGTCGGTGGATGTGAGTGTGCTCAGAAAGCATCGAAATCACTCCACGTGTGTGGTGTGTGGTGCAAGTTTTGCTGAAGACATGAAGGCGTGATGTAGTAATGTTTCGTGGCGGGCGCAGTCTGCTTGTTGGAGGTGTCGAAGTCGAATTTTCGTGAAAGGCGCAGGGAGCCGTGAGGTTGTGACGTTTGGCGGGCATCAATGTCGCTGTGCCATGGGGACTTGGCGTGTCAGCGGATGTGGCGGGGCTTGTGAAGCTGCTTGGCAGGGCTGCTTGATGTACTCCCTCTGAAGAGACTTCCCGCTGCACTTTTGGAGGAAGTCTCCTACGAAGCGCTCGTTGTGGGGACTTGACGCGTGAGTCTTTTTATGAAGCAAGAGTGTTCCACAGAGTGTTGTTCTGACAAGTGACAAGAGTCTCCCACAAAGAGTGTCCACAAGACTGCCACTAGAGTCAGAATCACTAGAGTGTCAAGAGTGTCCCACAAGAGTGTCCTTCAAAAGAGTGTCCTACGAGAGTGTTCTGCAAGACTTTCCGAGAAAAGTGTCCCACAAGAGTGTCTCCTACAAGAGTGTTCTGCAAGAGTGTCCCGGAAAAGAGTGTCTAACAAGAGTGTCTAACAATGTTTGGCCGATTGTTGCATTGGTTGGGGTTCCTCACGTCCAGTCGCGTCTGATGCATGCACCTTACACCACACCAGATTGTGCCGGGTTTGTGAAGGTTGGCCTAAGAGTTGGGGTATGAGTCACTTGAGTGCAATCCATCATTTTCGTGAGCAGGGTTTCATGGATGGCTGTGCCTCAAGTTGATTTGACCACAAAAAGGCCCTTGATGAAAGACCTCCTTAACACCAAGCGTTTGCCATGAAGAGTTTTTGGTACTCAAAATGGACCAAGAAAATGTGTCCGCAGTTGTCCCTGCGAAACGCGGCGAAGAGTCGCCAGGATGGGATAGTACAGCACCTTGGAAGCCAACGAGTCTTCCAACCGTCTGACTTTTGGCTGGAACAGGGCAGGGGATTTTGGAGCGGCTACCGGGGATGCCCGGGGGGAGGTGATTTGGGCCTTCCAAACCCGGGTTCTTTAGTCTGGCACTAGTGCCTTCTTAAGAGGCTACCATTGAAGACCGATGTACCATATCAGATGCGTACAGTCACCTTCCACGTGACTTGGCGTTGACCCTGAATGATCCTTCCGGCTGAGGCTTGAAGCCCCTTCGTACAGGGAAAGGTGTCGGCATCGTGTCCCGCGCGCTGGCGCGCGGTGGCGCTCGCACGCGTAAGGGGACGGTGTCTGTTCGATGATCCTCTGAGGGAATGGCCTCAGAGATGTTTCGGACCGATGGATAGAGAGCCACGCCTTTCCGTGAAATGGGCTCTTGTTTGGTAGCGACTTCATCTAAAACCCAGTTCAAAAAGCTCAGAGCCCATCAAGGAGTCCTTTGCATCGCTCGGTTCAGTGCCTCTGGCGCCTCCCCGTTTGAAGTGACGCAGACCATGTCGCCCCCGTCCCCAACCGTACAGCTCGGGCAACGCACCGAGTCCAGTTCCCCCCTTGGACGCCAAGATCGGCCGAGGGGATGCGGGTGTCTTGAAGAGATCGATGCACAGGGAGGAAAGGAAGGGTCTGTAGAATGGGGCCTGTTCTAGAGTCGAAAGAACCACGACAAGACAAAGAAGAAGCACATTACGAAAAGAAGACCGAAAGACAAGACACCGACAAAGACCAAAGAGTAGGAAAAGAAAGGAACAAACTGGGGCAGCTGGGAGCGATTTTGACTTCTTTTCACCTCCAAAATAGGCTTTCAACAAGGGCCTTGCTGGCAGATGTTGCGAATTCCCACAGTGCTGCCATGCGAATTCCCCCAGGATTCGTGTCCCAACGGGTCTCAGGACAGCTTTAATCTTCGAAACGCATCGAACGTGCAAAAGTCGAAGGCGACACATCACTGAAGTATTTGGACTTCTCTTTTGCTCCCCCCAAATTTGGTTTCTCTTGACCCAAAAGGCACCAACGCCCGTTCACATATGTCCCTTTGGACCTCAGAGGTTTTCAAGCAGCTTCGCAGCTTCTTATGACTTTTGCTTCGTAAGCACTGACTGCTCTAGGCCTGAAGCTAAGAGTTGGTCTCAACTAAATGACACTACCCTTTGAGACTTGCTAGTAGGTTGGAGGCCCCTATTAGGGTGGAGGCCCTTTGAGACACCTTCATTACTGTCCTTTCAAGTTCTGCTCCGTTTCACCGGGAGTCTTGACGCACTTTGCGAGTTTCCTTCGACGTCTACCTATGTGAGACGCTTTGGGCTTCGCCGGCGTCGGCCCCGTTTCCAATCCACGGTACTTACCCCGCGCTTCCACGGCCCATTGTTTGGGCAATTGGCCGGAGGTCGGTAGGGGCGGAAGGCGGAAAAGACCTCTGCTCCTTCGGTCCCATCTTTTGAGTTGGCTTCAGATTCGAGGGGACACCTACTACTCATGGCCGCGATGGCCTGTTTCGGACCAATCATCTCTTGTTTTGAAGATGTAACATATAGATTTCTACAAGGGGAAAAGCTGGGTAAAGAACATGTACAAAGACGTCTGGATGCTCTGCGCCTACATCCCTGGTTGATGTCCCCGGAATAGATGCGCATTTCGAGCGCCAGTGTTATTTCTAGATGCGCCATGTTTTTCTAGATGTAAAGAACCCATTTTTTGTAGAAGCAACCGTTCTGCGAGCATGACAAATCTGTCGCCAAAGTTGTGCTGAATCTATGGACCTCTGCCTGAGTCGATGGCCACGGGGGTCGCCGAGCTTCTAGAAACCTTGGTTGATGACTAGTAACAAGAAGCTATTAGGAACAAGTGCATCGCTTCTAGCAAACAAGTGCCTTACTAGTAGTAGCAAGAAGCTATTAGGAACTAGTCCTCAGAGTCCTCAGAGTCCTCCAGGCCCAGGATTCGCACCGGTGAGTCACAGCAGGTCACTGAAAGCCTCCAATGCTCAATGCCTTTCCGGGCCTTTATGAATGACAATTATGACAATTGCATCCTCTTAGAACCGCTTGTTGTATCGATCAAGGACCAAGGCCAAAACGAGTCTAGTGTTCCAGAACTGTGGGTGTTCCGAACACCTGCGAGATCTTTCTGGCCACTCTTTTTCTGGGCCGCACCGGGCGACCTCACTGCCGGAGACCTGTTTTTCAGAGATCCCAATCCATTTTCTGCCTAATCAATGGGGTCATTGCATCGCTGCGGGGATCAGCGCACGGCGCGCACGCGCCGGCCCTCCGTCCCGGACGCGCGACGCGCGGCCCGGGGCCATCGAGCTGGTGCGGGAAAAGAGGAGCAGTGAAGATGCAAACGGGGGTAAGTGAAGGTCGTTTCTGAGAAAGCAAAGGATTTCGGGTTTCTGAGAAAGCTTAGGAAGCAAGGTCTTTGTTTCTTTTCTGCCTTAGCCTAATCATTTAGGATTCTAGCAGTTCTTGAAAGGTATTTTGTCTACCGGAGTGAGGGAAAGGGTGACGAGGGACGATCATGTTTGAACATTCTCATGTTGCACTGATGTTCATCTCCTTGTATTCAAGTCGCCTAAGCCTGCTCTCCAAGACTTCGACCGCCTTTAGGGGAAAGAACCCAGCTTGGCCAATCTTCACCAGGAAACCTTTGCAACATGAAATTTGACCCTCAACTGGTGTCAACATATCACAACCACTTGCTTTGTCGCACGTAGTCCGAGAGTAGGGTCTACAGAGCTTAGCTAGTTGAAAAGCTCCAGTCGCTTCAAGGCTTGAGGGTAGTTATGTCCTGTCCTCCATCACATGATCGACCAACGCCTCCATGTCGACCTCGCCTTGCGAAGTGTTTCATGCCGCCGAACGGTTGACTTCCCAGGAAGGCCACAGAGCTTCTGCAAGTGCTGCCGATGGACGTTCCTCTTGCGCCACAGGCAGAAGGCCAGACCTGGCAATGGACAGATGACGCTCAAGCTTCAGCTTCCCAGACATTTCCTTGGCCAGATTGCTTGTTGTTTGCATGTCAGACAGGAGCAGGATAAAGTCATTGTCTTGAGTCGTTTTTCAACGATGCCAGTTATGCAACGAGTCATTGTAGAACTATTAGCATTTCGTAAGCACTGCGGTGCCAGCTAGATGTGGAGGTTTAAACAGTGCATGCTTGTTTCCCGAGCGATGTTATTCTTGTTTTCTACACATGCGCCTTTCCATGCGCCTTTGCCAGGAGTCAGCAAGAATGCCAAAAGGAATGAGCTGGGCTCTTGGAAAGGAGACAAACTTGAAAAAAGAAGACCAATGGCCGAAAAGCCTTCCGGACCTTGGACAGGAAGTGGAGTCATGGGCTTCGAAAACCTCCACTTCCTGTTTTGGTGGCCGCTGCCTGTTGTGCTTCATTGCCGTACTTCGCCGTACCTCCGAGGCGCCGGCGGAGCCGCAAGCACAGTGAAGAGGCGCAGAGGGCGGGACCGAGCTCGGTGTGAGCGAAGTGACAGCAGCAGAGCGCTCTCAGCCCCGATGGGATTGCGGACCTTGTTGGGGAGGCAATCACTTGGTGGCGCCTCCTACTGTAACTAATAGCTTCTTGTTACTTGTTTTTTTTGTTTTTTCAATCACCTTGTAGACCAGTGCTAAACCAATCACGGACCGACGAGAGCTATGCTTTCTCACCGTTTAGCGGAGGGCAGAAACTCAACCCCCAACGAAGGCGTCCTCGTTGAAAAAGGACGGTCCACCGTGTAGCGAACGACCTGACTTCGGTAGGTCAATCGGTCCGTATTCTGGTGCGATGACCCACAGCCGTGTTACCCAAAACCCACTAAGCCTGTTCGTGGGTTGTTTGGCTGAGGGGTACCCGTTCGCGCCAGAAGGCTGTGAATAACATAAAACTTTGAATGTTACCCTTTTTCTTTAACGGCGCCTTTGAGTCCAAGAAATAGCCGCAGACCGGTACAACATGTTGAACATCATTTTCGATGTTTACCGTTCTTACCGGGCGTGTGACAATTCAAGAGGCAACCGACCCGGGAAAATCCTTTAGCAACGTGACCGTTCTTTATTTTTAATGTTTTTACCACGCCTTTGTTACAGCCATTTGGCTAGCAGACCCGGGAAACATGGCATAAAATAGATGATTTTTTGCCGTTCTTACCGCACCTCACTGCGGAAAGGACACCCATTTATTTTTACTATTTTTCTATTTCTTAATCTTTGACCTGTGAGCCACTGATTGCGAACCAAGGTACAATCTCGCATTCTTGCATTACTATGCATTATTACTATGCTCCTTTTCCATACGCCATACGCCAAAAACATGCATGTCTTTTTTGCAAAAAACACTGCCCGGATACAACACATGCAGTAAACGCTCTCAAACCTATATAACCCGATGATTCTTTCCTTCACTTTTCAGTCTGTTTTGACTGCGGATTTCCATCAACAGAGTCTACATTTTTGGACCCGAAGAACAACGCGCACAAGGGAAGTCGCTTGGTACCGGTCTCAAAGCATCTTTAAAACCAAAATTGCCCGACAGATCCGCGCAAAGGCACTGTTTCTTTTTTTCCCGTTTTTACCGCGCCCTTCGCACGAAACACCACAGACCCGTACAAAACGGACAAACAGATCACCCTTTTTTATCGTTTGCACCGCGCGTGTGGCCGAGCACAAAGACCTCCCGAGGTCTCGTCACGCTCGACGGAGGACACTGTTCTCCCGAGATCCTGCCCCGCCGTGACACTCTCTCTTTCATCCACGGAAAGTGAAGAACCTGGTCCCTTGGATGACCATCTTCAGGGATGAACTCTACAACATCTTCAAACACTCCCTGTTCAATCACTTCCTTGATGGAGTTCACCATCTTCAAACACGTCCTCTACCAAACCTCGCCAGGATGGCGCCTCGAGCGATTCGTCCGGCTGGGCCATTGCGCCACTGGGCGGAAGGATTGGTTGTCTTCAACTGAAAGCAGAAGCACCGCTATGGACGCTATGCTTGACACATTTTGAAGAGATGAGCAAGTGGGTTTGTCAAGAAGTAAGAGATAGGAGTGTGACCAATTCATGTGGGGTGTCAAAACGCTCCATGCTGGCAATCAAGCTGTTGGAGGCCATCGCGAGTGGGGTGGAGGCCAAGCTCTTGTTTTGTGTCTCCCGCTCCACCGAATCCCAGGTATGGAGGTGATCCAGAATTCTCCTTCAGCCCGGCCATGAGGTGCGGACGACTTTGGTCTGTTGATTTGCCCGGCCGATCGTGTTGTGGCTTTTGGATTCTCCCATTCTCATGCATTCTCACTGCACAGTCACCAAGCGCTTCGTTGTCACCCACTGCACTTGGTTTCCTCCAGGATGGTGGTGCGGCAAGTCTCCTCCTCTTCGCACACATCGCACGATGTGTCGTGACCTCGGGGGGTCGTGACCCAGGAGCCGCTGGTCCGCTCGGTCGGCACGCCGCCACGGGCCCCTTTGTTTGTGGGTGGGATTGAACACAAGTAGACAGACAATATCTAAAAATGATACATAGTGTATGATTGTATGACATACACTCACATGAACTTCTTGAGTTGAGAATCAGCTTCATGTTTAGCAGGGGTACGATAGGGTACGGGATGTGCCAGGGCTCAAGATCCAGTACCCTATAGCCATACAAGGATGTGGAAGGTACATCCACCGAAAGACAAGTCTCTTCCCTTTTCAAAGGTTATATGCATAGGAAGGCCACAAAAGACCATAGTTTTTGGAAGTAGTGTTTGGAACAGCATCTTCCTTTGATTCCGATTTGATCCCAGAACCACCCCGGAAACACCGGAATTCGATTCCTCATCCCGAGGCCAGACATGGAGCTGCCGCCGCCGGTGGTGCTTCCGCGAGCCGAGGAAGTGGCCACGAAGGTGGCTGACGGTGTCTTTGCAACGTGGCTGTGTCATTTCTTCGCGAAATCACATACCATTGCTATTAGGTTGGAGGCCATCGCTAGCAGGTTGGAGGCCATCGCTCTTAGGTTGGAGGCCATCGTTCTTGTGTCATTTATTTACCATCCAAACAAATCCTCTTCACGAGTGCACAACAGGAAAGCGCAGCGGGCATTTGCAATCATTTGCATGCTTCGCATTTGATGCAAACCAAACCTACTGACCAGAAAAAACGACATCCAACTTTTGTGAGTTCCGGGGTCTTGAGCCATGCCGTGAAGCCATGTGTCGACATATGTCGTCTCCAAACAGATTTGCGTGATTGGATCCAGTGTGTGTCGTCTCAGCCACTCGATTCATGGGGGGTTTCCATGTGTGGAGTGTGCCGTGGTCCAAAGCCATCGACTGAATCAGTGGGAATTGGTACGAGGACGCGACTAGGGAGGCCATGGCTATTAGGTTGGAGGCCATCGTTACGAACGTAACAAGAAGCTACTAGTAGGGAGAATGTACTTTCCATTCTAAGATACCAGGGGATTAGCTTGGCTGATCATGCACTGATGTACCCACGGAACTCGTCCGTCACATTTAGATGCATGCATATAGGTCATTTGAGTTGGCCAACTCTGAAAGTGCAGTTTGTGATGTCCACAGATTTTGGGGAACAATCTAGTTTGCAAAACCCACCAAACTTACTTGACATCAAAATTTGGCCAGTCGATGAAGACTTTGCAACGAACAGGTTGGGGACTTGTATATCACCGATATGATACGAGTCATGCTCGTGTGGTCTATTCTTTACATGTCCAAAATCTGCTTGATCTATATGACCCGCTTCTGTTCGCGGAAAAGGACGTTTTTTGGGATGGTTCATTCTCCAAAGTGGGGGGTCAGTTTCTAGGTGCGGGGGGGGTGGGCTTCTTTGAGATATCTGATATCTGGGACACCGCTCAACTGGCGCCCGCCACACCCTCCCACACCCTCCCTGGAGATCTAAATTGGTCAGTCATGACAAAGTCCACAAGTCAAGACCTGGAAATCTGGGTTTCGGTACCTTGATGGTAGTTGTTGATGTCCATGCGCATCCATTTCCATCACAGGAGCCTCCTTCTTCGGCCCCCAAGTCGGAGGACGTCACACGGGAGGCATTGCTGTTGTTTTGGTAGAGAGCTTAGCTGTTTCACCGTTGCTCGTTTCGGCCACACGGTTTTGTTTTTCCGATTTTGGTGAGTTCCAAAGCTCCTTGTTTTGATAGGCTGTTCCGGCTGACATTCGCAATTCGACTCCGAAAGAAGGCACAGACTCGTATTCGTCCACCAGACTCGTGCCTTCTCCAGTCCGGGCCTTCTGCAACTGCAAGGGTCGTCGTTCTCCACCCGTCGCTCTCGGTCTTTCCGCGGTCGTTGGGAGAAACTCCATGAAGACCACAGAAGGAGTTTTCTCCCGTGGACCAAAAAAGCGCCCAACGATCAGTGCCCGGAAGAGGCGGGCAAACGCGTCGCCAGGAGAAAGCGGAAGCCGGGAAGTCCAAACAGCAACGGCCTTAGCTCCGAACAAAGAACTGGCCCTACAGAGATTTGAACGATATGTTAATCAAGCGTTGGACTGTGCATTTTCCCGCAACTAAGATAAGAACAACTGGGAAGGATGGGTGCTATAGTGGAGAATAAGGGAGTGAGCCCCCAATAGAGATTCCATTGGATCCAGCCACCCTCAGCCACCCTACTTTCGTCGCACACGTCTGTCGGATTCCCTCCCATCGGAAACTCAAGCGACCTATGGCACCGTGACTGGATCTTCAGAAGTCAGAGGTGATCCAAGACCAGTGAAGACATGTCAAACTACTCATGTCACTCTTTTGAGTAACAAAAAGATCTCCCCAGTTTAGGGTTTTCACCAGGTCCTCCCGAGACATTTCCTCACGAATCAGTACCAAGGCTTGCTCCAAGGTCGGTCTGTCTGGACGGTTTTGTTCGGAGTCTCTTCTCCTGGACCCACTAAGAGGATGCTACGAACGGAGCATTTCGGGCATCGCTACGAACGGAACAAGGACGCTACGATCGGGGCTCCTGGCCTTACTACTAGTAACAAGAAGCTATTAGAATTGGAACTTAATTAACTATACCCAGGCCCAATGGGTCGAGGCAGCACTTGGAAGATGGATGGAGCTCCAGCCACCCTCATTCTTTGAATTCGTTGCGTGCCCGGATGGACCGAGGGGGCTCACCAAGCTGGTTCGTCCGATGGAGCTTCGACCGGTTTCTGCTTAAACCAGCTGTCTTGCTGGTTTTGAGGAAGAAGAAGACCAAGAAGAAGTAGCAGTGGCTGAGTTGAATCCGAAGCAAAGAATGTTTCCCAAGGCTTAGAGCTCCTGATGTGGGTTGGATTTGTTTACTCATTGGATCCACTAAAGATGATGAGAATTCCTGCAGAATTCCTTCCTCGCGGTGCGAAGTGAGAAAGTGGATCCGAAAGCCCATCGGTTGCAAACTTGTTCATAGATGTAAAGGCAAACTGGTCAGAGACCTTGCCTAACGTGTGAGGGCTGATTCGGGCTGATCCATTCCCGGGAAAATGGATAGCAACCACTGGCAGTTCAGATCCAAGTGTAAGACCAGTTCAAAGGAACGTTCAACTCCAACAGCTCAATGTCTCAACCTCTTAGAGCTGTTAGGTCAGACACAGCGGAAGTTCCTACGCTGTTCGGATAAGCGTTCGACCCTGGCCCACTGAACTACACTGCTGTGCGGGTTCTTTTGAGGCCACAGATCAGCCTTCACGCGGGCGACCCATCTGGGCGCGTAGGTTTGGGGTGAAGAAGCCCCGCCCCGACGTAAAAAACGCATCAAAAAGCACGCCCACCCTGACGTTGCGAGCGTTTTACGTGGCTGGCATTCTGTTGGATGGTCAGAACTGAAGCTTCCATATAGATGGACATGTCAATTCCATTGAGACATGTTTTGGCATGTTTTTGTGTTTGTGCGGGATAGAAGCTACTAGTAACAAGGTGCATCGCCCACCCACCTTTCACGGGTCACTCAAGGGACTGCTCTTTTGATCCCAAAGTGAGATCTTTTCCACATCCGAATGGCCAAAAATGAAGAACCACGCATGGCTGCAGTCCTTGCAAAGGAACCGGGTCAATCACCTACTTTTGGTCGTCTGAGGAGATATTTCTTCCACTTGAACACGTTGCACTTGCACCAGAATTGCGGACATCAAATCATGTCCCATCTTGACGAAGATCATACCACCACCATGTCCCACTAGTTGACATGCTTGTGCTGAAAGGATCTGAATATGTAGCTTGTGTGTGTTTTGCTAGGATCTCGACGACCACGTGCACCCCGCACCACCACGTGCATCCGCCTGCCCTTTTGGACGTCTCAGATGGAGGGGTAACCAGACGTTCCAGGCCCGGGCAACCTCGCCGGCGAGGGACAATCCGAATGGAGGGTTGGGGGTTTGATGGTTCATAAAAACACACATTTTCCGGGTGTTTTTCCAAAGGATCAGGGAACGAGCAAACGCTGTGGATGCCGGTGCGGCTGGCAGAATACCTTTCGGAAGGAGTTTTTGGGAGGATGATGGACATGTGCTGGAAGTCGGAATACCTTGCGGCGCGGGCTTGCGGGGGACGATCACGTGCTGCATATGTGCTGGATGTCGTAGTACCTTGCGGCAGGGGCTGGAGGGGAGGGGTGCGGTCAGAGGACGATCGGTGTGTGGATCGCAGAATACGGAATACGGGTGATTCCGGCGTGCATTTGAGCTGGGTGTGGTAACTCCTTGCGGCAGGGGTGGGTGGGTAATGTCAGTGCACTGCGTGTGAGTGGAGGATTGGCGTGAGGGCCGTGTCCTTGCAACGGTTCATGCTGCATGGGCCAGTCAGTTGACAGCAGTAACGAAGAATGCAGCAGCGAGCAAGCGGCTTGCGCATTTGCAGATGCAACAATGAGACAGATGGTCTCCTTGCTCGCCCCGCTGAATGGATAAACATGGTACCTTGTTGGGGCGGAACACAACGCCACCACGATGCGGCGATGGGGGCGCATCAGGTGTATCAGCTTTCATGGCAGTTCGAGGCAAGATGCTCTCCGCACATAGCTTTGCACACAGCTGTGCGTAGCAGCCGACCGTATCAGAACTTGTTTCAGGCTAATCAGGCAGCCGTTGACTGTCAATGCTCCTTTGACAAGCGCAGAGCCCCAAACAGTTCAGCAAACTTCGCCCGACCCATCACGAGCAAATTGCATGAAACAAATAGATGTGTTGGCAAGATCAAGTGCACAGGCGGGCGCTTTCTTCATGAGTTTGAGAGAGTGTGTGCCCGCAAGGACACGAGACACTAACAGACTGGACCCTCAACTTGTGAACAATGATGCAAAGCATTTCTGGCTGCGAGTTTTCTATCTGTTTTTCTCCTCCCTGAGCGCCTCATATTCTCTTCATATTATGTTCCTTTCCCTTTTGGTGGTTCTGGCTGCTTGCTACTGTAATTCCTGGCTTGGATGTTCTGCTTCGTTCTCCTGCGTCGCTGCCCACACGCAGATTTCACCAAAAACTAAACCGCCTTTGTTTTGCTTTTGGGTGCTCAGGTTCACCTTGTTTGGAAGTGTTATTGTTTTACACTAGCGTGTTATCTATCAGACCTATCGCTTCACAAATGATGGCCCTCTGGAGGAAAGATCAGCCCAGAAGTGAAATCTATGTACCAAAAGAGTGGCGCGTAGGTGGGGCAAAGCACGTCTAAAGGTTCAGATTGGTGGCCGCGCTCGAACGCAGGTGGTAGTGAAGAGTGACTTGGTTCAGGCTAAACTTGAGAGGTTACTGTGGTGACTTGTCGCCTGTATGTCCAAACCATACTTTTTCGATACTTTTTCTTACAAGGGTTCCCTATTTCAGTGCTATTTTTGCATTGCTTGCCTGAGGGCAGTGCATGACATATGCACCAGTCTCCAGCCTCCCGCTTTCTTGCCAGGTGCTGAGCCCGGACGTTTTGAAAAACGAGCAGCAGCAGTTCAGCAGCCAGTGGAGTGGAGACTGCCAATGACCTCCGAAAACTCACCCTAAAGCTGTTCAAAACTCAGAGGATTTTCAACAATCCTTTTGACCCCTCACCTTTCCCACACCCTAGACTTCACCACCCTGATCTAGAATCGACATCGGAACCGCTGCATGTGACGCCGCTTGCGTACCGGGCGCAACCGCTGGTGCGCCCTAGCGCCCTTTCGGCCGCCCGGCGAAGAGGGGTGGTGTCAGGTGTTGATGGACGGGTCTGGAAACGGAGAGGGGTGGTGTCGGGGGGTATCTGTATCTGTGTTAGCATGATGGTTTCGATTGTGCAGAAAAAGAAACACAGAACCGGACACTGTTTGTTTTGATTTGACCAAGTTCAACAGAGTAGTCTCCAATGAGTCTCCATACTCATCTTCACTCCCGAAGCGTTCGGACCGGATGATCGATCTCCAGCGGCACCCGGTTCGAGCGACCTCTCAAGGCCATGGCAGATCGCAAGCGCATGAGCATCGGCGCGGTTACGCCCCCCATGGTGGGGTCGCGGTCCAGTGCCACCACTGAAAGAGAGGCCAGTTCTTTGGGATCGAAGACAGGGTGCGGAGGTGGAGAAGACAAAGAGATGTGGAGGCCATCGCGATATAGTAGTTGTTCTATGTTGTTCTTGTTTTCAACAAGGCGTTCAGGTGATGCAATACTGTCGATGTTCAAGGGCTTCGAGGCAAACATTGAACATCCTAGCAAATGCCATCAATGCTGCAACCTTTGCACTTGCTGTCATCATGTAGATTTCCTTCAGGATGAAGGGATTTTGTGGAAACCCCCCGGTGCATAGAAAAATCCACGGGGATGTAGACAAATACCAATTTTTGGGAACTCACTTTTGACATAAACTCCATGACACGTGTTTTGCCCCACGGTCCCATCATCTAAGTCAAGGAGAATGCAGGCTAATGCTTTTTTGGTCAACCATGTATGGGGATTTCTTCTCAATCTCCCCAAAAGGGAAAGCCAACCTCTAACGCAGAGCAAATGCATTGCGTGTCTTGGTGAGGCTGGCATTGCAGAGGCTGGGTGTTTGGCAGAGGGGTTCAAGAGCTCGGATGAAGCGCTTCTGGATCGATCTTCCAAGTAGGCAAGAGATCACAGGAAAAGACAGAAGAAAGGACATAGCCCAACACCCAGTGATTTCTGGCGCATTCTTTGGACGTTTTCATCAGGTCTTTGGCAAAGCCTGCGAGGAGAAAGCCAAAGCCATGTATGCCCGGCACCTGAGATGACCAGATTAGGGGATGAAGCTGGGAGACGTGGGCGGGACAAGGCCATGTTAACAGATCGTTTTTTTCCCCAAACAGTTTACTGTTAGGGGTTCTCAATGCTTTAAAGAATGGTCGCCTTGTGGGGTCTACGGTGGGGTAATTGGGATATGTTGAGCATTGTTGAGCCGTCTACTTGGTGAATGGCACTAAGCGCCTGTCGTGACGAATGGGCACAGCGCGCCCTGGAGCGAAGAACCGTTTCGCCCAAAAGCAAGCGGTGGGGTGTGAAACACCGCAGTCTGCGAAACAACGCAGTCTGCGAAACGCACCGCTCCTTTGCTTCGATTGCAAAAGGAAAAAACCACATGAAACCCCATGACCCAACCCCCACCCCGCTGCGTTGGAGTTTCAAGCCAAGCACACACGCCCCTTACGTGTGCACGTGTGGCCTCGCCCCTGACAGCTAGCCGTCATGAGCGGCCCGCTTCGAAGTGTGCTGACCTTCCGCAGACCTGCAGAAGGCATGGTGCTCCAAGAAATCCGACCTTTCCCAGACGAGGAGACCTGATGGAAGAACGAGGGTTTGGATGGATTTTTCGATTTTCATGTCGTTTTCCGAATGGAAGCGGACTCCATATGAATCAATGATAAGAGCGCATGCTCACATTCAATCTTGAGGGGTGGACCGAGTCGACCGAGTGACACTCGGTCCGTTCTTTTCGCCCGACCCAGGAGCCGTGCATTCTCTCAGTGAGAAGGACTTTCTTGGACTTGTCCCCGTTTCCCACTGCGCTGCCCCGCAGTGCGTCAGCTCCTGGGCGATCAGTGCAGCCGGTGCGTTCCAACTTCCACACGGCACCGACACCTTCCCATCCGATCCCATCACAACATCTCCAGGTACAGAGGGTGCCCATTCCATCGCTAACGATGGAAAGAGTGGGAGCTTCCCCACTCCATTTGGTGCCAGAGCGTGACACACGGCCAGGGCAGGCAATGACACACAACGATGCAGTGCGAAGGCCGCAGAATCTTCTTGGGGCACAGGCACTTGGTGAGGTGCAAAACCCGCCAGGGCAGCACAGCATGATCACGCCACAGGCATTGCAACTGACTGAGCACAGTCGGGAGCAGAATTTTTTGATGCCTCAGCACATGATGCAGCCATGGCAACAAGCACCAATGACACAGGTTGAGGCAGCGCGAGGTTCACAGCAACTAGACAGGGCACAGTCCGCAGTGTCTTCCTCTGCCGCATGTGATGCTCCCAGTCGGGCATCATAGTCCACCAGTGCTGCTTCACCAGGCAGCGGCAAGCCATGCATCGTCAGAGCCTATGAACAATCCAACACCTGCGGAATTGCACGAAGCAGGCGAATGTCAGCCTTGCAAGTTCTTCTACGGGGCCACTTGGCCAGTCTCCTGCAGCTGTGGTCAGTCACTAGGAGGTCCTGAACTTCGAAGACCACCACTTGCTTAGATGACTTGGAAGCCACCTAGGGGAGGAGGGCTCGTGTTTCTCACTGGGTCTAACAAAAGAGGGCAAGTCTGACAGGAGTCTTTGCTTTCATTGCGTTGGAAGTTGCGGGTTGCCACTTTTCCGCTTTTGGACGCGAAACGAAGACGACTTGGACAGACGGCGAAGACGGAAGGATCATGGACGCTTCAGATGCGAAGACAGGAAGCTCTTCAAGTGCATTGCTACTAGTAGCAAGAAGCTACTAGGTTGGAGGCCATCGCTATTAGGTTGGAGGCCATTACTACTAACAAGAAGCTACTAGTAGCAAAGGGCAAACTCCTCTTCTAGGCTTAACATCCTCATCTTCTAGGCTGCAAGTCTTCAAGGCTTCAAACCTCCAAAGGAAAGTCACCCGGTATTGCCAACACACTGTTAACTGTTATTACTTGTTTATTTTTCTATTTTAAATTTTAAAGAAACATTTTCTCATTCCCACATTTTCTGCTTTGGCTTATTTTGGCCTGTGGTCTGTATTCCCTTTTTGTCTTCGCAAAGGTGGGTCGGCGCTGCCACTTCGGCGACCGCTGCCCGAAGTGCCATCTCTGCACCAAGGCACAGGCCATGAAGCGCGTGAAGGTCTTAGGATACAAGAGCCGTCAGCAAGCCAAGGAAGCCCAACCGGCCGAAGGCTAACATGGCGGGACACAGTCCAGAGTCCAGGAGACTTCCTCCATTTACAGAACCAGACCTGCTTTTGTGGGTCACAAGTATTTCAAGTATTTAATTGATTTCCGTGCCTTTCACTCTTGGCTCAAATTGACCGGCCGTGTGGGAAGTGGGGCCCAGTGGGAAGGAAGTCGATCGACGGATCGACTTCCACTTCCGATTTTCGTGGCGCCCCGAGTCACGTCCCGTCCTCCTCTTCCACGAGATGACCCAAGTAGAGAAAGATGTCCAACTTCAACCACTGGTGGAACAAAGTGAAAAGAGAAAGCTGCTGGAGTTGTTGCCAAAAACCAAGCACAACAAATCCTTTGTTTTCTCATTGGAGCCTTGGAGCCATCGAAACCTCCAGTTGACTGTCCAGTCACCTAGGAAAGCCATTTATGAATTGGTCCAACCTCCCCCCACATGATATGCTGCGGGGGAGTTGGTCACAGCGTCGAATTTTTTAACGATCCGCTCTTCTGTTGGCCCGCCGGCCTAAGAAAAGCGGTCGACGGACGTGGCAACCGCGTTGTCCGACAGAAAGAAGCATGGGCGAGTGAATTCAAGAATGGAAGTGCCGGGTCAAAAAGAAAAAGCATCATCTGCAAGTCTGCAAGGCTGGAGTGTCCCTATCCCCAGTTGTTTTTTCTTTTTCGATTTTTGTGTACTGTGGGAGCTTTGGAAGCTGTGGCAGCTGGCTCGCTCGCTCAGGTCACGTCCATTACGGACCGGGATCTGCAGGGCCGGCCGAGTTTCACCGAGAAGGCGGAGCAGGGAAGGAGGGAGGGAAGGACTTCTTGGGCTGGTACATGGTGAAGTTGGCGCGGGTGATGCACAGGGGAAATGCCAGGTCATGCCATGAAATGCAGGCAAAATCAAGATTTTGAGCTGGCTTGGGGGTGTGGAAGAGGGTCCACATCCGTTTGCTGCAGCTATGCAGGAGAGAGAATCCTTGGAGAGTGTTTCTTTTTGCTTGATGTTGAACATGGGGAATGTTCAATCCTAAATTGCAGACCAGTCAGGGCTGTGATTCCTTCAGAGGCACTCTTTCGAGGCCATCGTTCTTAGGTTGGAAACCATTGCTATTGGACGGGATGTTCTCATCCTCCACCTCTGTCCGCCCACGCACACCTTGGGAGGGTGGCGGGGGCGCGTAGCTATGAGCTGCGCTCAGCTGGTGCATGTGAAGAACCACTTCTGCCAGTGATCTGGCGCACTGAAGTCGCCCTTTTTGGGGGGCGGAGGTCTCTTTTGGATGACTCGCCGCTACTTCGTCGCTCGCCAGGATCGGGTGGTCCTGGCACCGCCCGAGTGCAATGAACAGGAGTGGGCTTTCCAGCGCATCTGCGCCCCTCTTCAGCCCGAACGGACTCTTGGTGCTTCTTAAGAACTCGACTCTTCTTTTCTGTGGCCAATTGGAGCAGGATCAGGATCATAGAATACTATGAGCTATGGTCAAAACATGTGAAGACCACATTTAGTAAAGAGGGGTAGGTTTGTGCACAAAATCCTGTAAAACGACAAGGTCCACCTCAAAACCGATAACCCCAGGGCTGTATATGATCATAAGTATGCGGCGAACTCGCAACACCGTGAAATGATAAGGTCAAATTCAAAACCGATAACGTCAGTCTTTTAGTTGAATGGTAATAAGTTTTGACAGAGAGAGAGAGAGAGGCTCAAGTTCGCCCCCACGACTTCCGAACATTTCAAGACCAGTTGGAACACGTCTCCCATTCCGATGAGCGAGCAAAAAGAGACCCCGCATCCACGGATGTCCATGCGTCAGCTTGTCGCAGGAGATGGAAGATTGGGTGAGACAAAGCGTCGGCTATGGATGTAGAAAGGGCTTGAAACCCGAGAGCCCGAACCAGGACGAAGCCGGTCTCGTCGACCGGTCGACCGGTCCGCGCGCGAGAGTGGGTATCGTCAAGTCCGGACGAGCGGATGAGATGGTTTGGTCTGGTTGGGAGGGTCAAAGCAAGGTTGAAAGCCTATAATTAGGTGATGTATAAAGCCGAACCAGGCAGAGAGCAGCGGACATGTGCGGGTAGCGGGTAGCGTAGCAACTCTTTGTTCTGTTTGTGACATGCACTTGAGGCCAATTTCTCAGAGTTCCCACCTCCCAAAGTGTGACTGGGTCTAGCTCATAAGTTTGCCAAGGTCCACTGAAACTGGTGAAGATCCTTGGTTACATACTTACATCAACCCTGTAGATTTTTGGTGCACATCGACTCAATAACTACTCATTCCACTGTCCTTTTTGAATCTCCATCCGGGCAAGGACAGCTTCTCCATGGTAATGGTGGAGAATGATTTTGCCCGTCGGTCGCATCGAATCTGCGGGCATTGGGCATTGGGGTTTTCCTGAGTGAGTGAGTTTTTGTGGACGCTGGTTGGATGTTGAGGTGGTTGCTGGAGGAGATGAATCCCAAGTCTTTGGAATTTTGTTGCGATTGGCGTCAAGATGTGTCAAAAGCCGATTTGGGCACGCGAAGGCAAGAAACTCTCATTTTGGTTTCAACATGTTTTGGGCCGTGTGACTGTATGTGGGAGATTTGTTTATTTTTTGGTTCCTCTCGCACCTCAACCAGTGAATTTGGGATGACTCCGTCGCATTCCTCCCGGGTGCCGCGGAAGTCTGGACAGTTCCATCCATCCCGGTGCCGCGGTAGCGAGCCGCTCGCCGCGTCGCGCTCTGCCCACCGAAGGTGGTTCGAGGGAAACATCGACGACGTGTGTCGCTGACATTCCGCAGGATGGGGCGAAAGCCCATCGGTTTGGGGTTTAGGGTCGGCTTTCCCCTTTCGGAAGGGGAAAGAGGTGCGGGAATCGTGCCCCTCCCCATCCATTTTGGGCTCGGTCGTCCTGGATTTGGTCACATGATATGTTTTTTGTCCCCCTTTTTTGGTGTTTTCGGTCGGAGATTCTCGATTTTTTGTGATGGATTCTCCTCAGGCGATGTACGGTGTTTATGATGGCCATGGTCCAGCAGGCCACGACTGCTCGGACCTGTCCTTGAGGCACGCGAGAAGCGTGTGTGAGAAGCGAGAGAAGCTGCTCAAGGTTTTCACTGGGCTCTTGAAGCGCTTGAACATTGGGGTTCTAAAGAGTTTCGTTTTGGAATCAAATTCCGTGCCCATCTAAAAGAAACATCCTACCAGAGCCTGGTCCGGTTTGGCTGTGCACTTGTTTGGCGGGGTGTCGATGCACAAGTTTCTCGCAGAGAGGTCGCCTGCTAGGAGGGCTCATAGCTCCAAAGTTTGGAGTGACTTCTCAGCCTCCATGCTTGTCGATCGGCTTGTGAAGTCCTTAAAGGACAGCAACCCCAGGCAATGAACAAGCTGTTCCTTTGCCGAGCAAAATTGGGAAACGGCAAGCATCTACGAAGACTTCCTCCACTACGACTTGTGACTTGTGATTGAGACCCTCAAATTTAAAGGTTTGCAAGGACCTTTGGTAGGCTCTTGTGGTAGTGGAGCAAATCCCAAGATCAAGAGATTTGGTGCCCGTGTGCTGATGCTTCTTTGGCTTTCCTACATCGCTTTGACAGGTTCGCAAATAGGTCTTGGATGATTCCTCCTCTTCGCAGAACATGTATTGGTTTCTTCAGCATGACGCCTTTTGTAGCAATCCCATGTTTTCGAGCGGCCTTCCTTGGCCAGAAATAGCAACCAACCGGTCGACCCAGGCGATAAAGGCTGTTTCGCTCATGTGGACTGAGTACACGAGAGCTGAAAACACACCGTGATGCTGCATATTTGGGTGTTTGTGAATCTACCAATTCTAGACACTTGCCTTGCTCAAGAGGAAACAAATCGTTTTGTTTTGGTCTAGTGCAGTCTACCAGGTGTCAATTTGGGGGTCCATCGCTACTTGGTGAACAAGCGGTTTAGGGATGACCTCCCATTCGTGCAACTGTGTGCGGTCCTGAGACCCCTAAGTAGTGAATCATGAATTTTGGTTTGATAGTCAAGTGAGTCAAATAACAAACGAGCATCTCTTATCTTCAGGAATCTTACAGGAATCTTTCATTTTTTCCGGACACTTCTTCACTTCTTCACTGTTCTCTTGAACTGGCCACCCTGTACCAGGAAGCTTTGCAGTGCCTTCTTAAACGACCCTGACCGAGAACGGGATCCTGGCGCGGTCCTCACCAAGGTGCCGTATTCGGTCGCGTGCGGTTCCTCGTTTCTCCGAGCTGATTGCTTTTTGTTTTGGGTGCAATTTGGCCAACTTGTGTGTGGTGTGATTAAGGGATCCAGATGTACATTTGAACAGATGGATTAAATAGATATTGCGGTCAGTATTGGGTACTTGAT
>CAXIVM010001521.1:0-13000 GCA_964035705.1 Porites rus | reverse complement strand
CCCAGCGTTGGTCGACTTGAGTGGCCTGGACGTGTTGTGCTAAGGCGAAAGCGCCAGTAAGGCACCTGTTACTACTAGTAAGGCACTTGTTTCTACTAGCTTCTTGTTATTACTAGTAAGGCACCTGTTACTACTAGGAATAAACAAATAGAACCTTCTAGCGATGGCCTCCATGCACTTTCGAGTCTGAGAATGCATGCTGACACTCACTAGAGGTGATTCGCACTCGTACCTTTCACTTCTGCCCTCTTTCTACAACTTACAAGGGGTTTAAGGCAACTTACAAGCGTTCATCGTTCTCAAGTTCGACATCATTTCGTTGGTTCTACGGCGTCCTAGCTGCGTTCGGAGCTTCAAGAAGCCATGAAGCCTCCCCGAATTCAGATTCTTGCTCCTAGTAGCGATGCCCTTGTTACTAATAGCTTATTGTTACTAGTAGCTTCTTGTTACTACTAGTAAGGCACCTGTTACTACTAGCGATGCACCTGTTACTGGGGATGGGTCATGAAGGCTGCGTAAAAGATGGTAAGCTGAGAAGCGAACCAGACAGCTATCATAGTCGGAAAGCTGCTAGCAACTGGACACTGAGAGGTCAGGCGAAGGATTCTTGTATTAAAGGGAGCTCTTAAAGGGAGCTCTCCCTCTTTAACCTTTGAATTCTATTAGACCAGGATCTTTTTCTGTCACTCTTCATCTTTCTCAGAAAGCCTTTTCTTCGTCCAATTTCGTCACTTTCAGCGCATTCTGGGCACCCAACCCTCGAGAGCTCCCGCTTGCTTTCCATGGCTTCATGAAGTTTGCTTCTCTGCTCGTCAAAGCTGCTCATCAAAATCGCGAGGAAAAGGTTCAGAATTACAAAGTTCCCAAACAGCACCACCTGAAACAACAAACTGGATTTCAACAAAAGAATTCCACCAGGAAAAAAATGTAAATTGAAACATAATGGATTTCAAAGGATTCACAAATTGAAACAAGTCAACTTCAAGAAGCCAATAAAGTCTTTCCAGGTTTCACCAAGCAACCATGAGGAAGAAGAAAACGGAAATCCTCACAACGACACACCGGTTTGGCATCGTCGTTTCAGGTGGTCTGAGGTGTGGGCCATCCAGTCGCACGCATCCCATCATACATCACCGTATTCCAATTTTCACCTAAAGGACGGGGCTCCTGGTACTAGTAACAAGAAGCTAGTAGAAACTAGAATTAGTAATTTAAGTTCTAATTCAAATTAACAAAGAAATCTACTAGGACCTTTTCGCGCGCGCGCGCGGGGGTAGGAAGCTAGGGGCTCCTGGCATCGCTACTAGGAACAAGGACGCTACTAGGGGCATTCTTGCTACTAAGGGAGGCCTCCAACCCTTTGTTCCGTTCGTAGCGTCCTATCGCTCCTAGTAGCGATGGCCTCCAATTGATAGCGCAGCATCTCAACTGAGTGTAAGAATCGTTTCTCAGAATCAAAATCTTCGTCAAATGCTCTTGAAGCTTCCTCCTTTCGTCAGATTCATTCATGTTTCTTCATTCTATCTCATTCCATCTCATGTTATCTCATTCTGCTCTTCTTCCCGAACCTGTCAGAATTTGAAAGATCGTGATGAAGCTCCAAAGGAAGGTGTCGAAGTGGGACCTGGGAACCTCGTTTGAGTGCATCAAATCTATCAACATGTTATATCCCTGATCATGCTGTAGTGGGACACATGTTTAACCAACTTGAATATGCTTCCGGTTCATCTGAAATTTATTTGATCTTGATATGTTCGCCGATTGAGCTGAGCGGCGCAGATGGGCTTGTCACCGTCACCAAAGGGACATTTTTCGCGATAGTCCTGCTTCTAGTAGCGATGCACTTGTTCCTAGTAGCGATGCCCTTTGCTCCTAGTAGCGTCCTTGCTCCTAGTAGTAAGGCCAGGAGCCCCTAGTAGCGTCCTTGTTCCTAGTAGTAGGGCCCTTTGTTATTCGTAGTAGCGATGCCAAGAGCCCCGTTCGTAGCGTCGCTGTCAGCGAAGCTGTCCAACTAGAAGCGGCCTCCAACCTACTAGCGGCTAGCGATGGCCTCCTCTGCACTGGAGTTTTATACACATTCACTTCAGCATCTGTCTGAGACTACGTGACTGCATTTCGCGTTGGACAAAGCGGGTCAACAAAAGGTAGCAGGGGAGGCGGATAAACTCATGAAGAAGAGGCAGTTGAAAATGAGAAGGACAAAGTCGGACAAAAAGGATAGATCAACCCGCAAACCCACGGACCAGGAGGATTTGATCCAGGGAGGCTCCTCGGCCGATGCAGCATTTTGCCTCATTTTGCTAAAGCAAGGAGAACTCAGGTAGCTGAAGGTGGCACACAATCCCAACTGAGTGGTGACTTGAGTTGGTTTTGGTCCAGTGAACCAAAGTGGGGAGGAAAGGAAAACGACGTCGAAAACCAACGGTGACGACAACGCGCAAGCATGAAGCTTCAGTCTCAAATGCTGAGCCTTATTTGACCATCGACCGATTGAGGTCCTAGAACTCACTCATAATATGAATGTTCTATAATATATGTATATTATGTATATAAGACCACTAAGAGTAGAGGTAGCTATAAGTAGCCGTAAGGTAGGTTCCTTTTTCTAGGTTGGAGGCCATCACTATTAGGTTCCTTTCTTTTGGGGGGCTAGTCGCTACGAGGTACCTGGACGCAGCAGGATGGGATGAATTGGCATGTGTACAAAGGAATGAACCTGAGAAGGGAGGAGAGAAAGCCAGAATACAATCGAGTGCTGAGGAGCAAGTGCGATTGACGAAGTACAAATATCAATGGGGCTGAGGATAAAAATGATGAAATACAATTATGTTTTGGGTGTGACTTGAAACGGCCTAGCATTGAATATGCCTTTAAACACAAACGATGACAACACTCAAAAGATGCATTAATTTATGTTTTAAGCCGGCAATGTTGCATGACGATGAGCATCGAAATCAAACCTTGTTGTCCCAAAAGCATATGAGTTTTGCGGTCGCCTTTTTTGTGGAAGGTGTCTGATCCAACCTCCTTTATCCAGGCCCTCTCTTTATTCTTAGTGTAGGGGCCCTTCTCAGCAAAATGGTCTGGAACAAGTCTTATAATCCGTACTTGGGTGAGTGCTGCAGAAGGTGAAGAAGGGTTGCCCCGCTTCACTTGATGGTTTCATCTCAAAACTCGGTCTGAAAAGTATTGCTAGCTCTTTGAACTGTTCTCACTCAAAGAAACCAGCATCGTCTGCATTCAAAAAAGAGTCTCCAGGGTTTTGACCACTTTGCCCGCCCAGAAACCAACTTCAGCCCAGCATACCGGTTTGCTTTCTTTGCAATTTGAACAGGGATAACCTCCTGTATTAATGTGTTTGTTTTTCTGTTTTGCCTTCGGAAAACGTTTACCAGCACAATGGCTACCGCGCCCAGGGAAAACGCTTGCCCAGCACTCCGTGTTGCGAAGCAAACTTCGAGATGCATGAGATAATGTGAAATAATGTTAAATACAATTCATGCGTGCCGGCGTCATGTAGCAAAGGTTTGGCCCCACAAGTGTTTGATGCAAGGCAGATGGTTTTGGACACAAAGCGAGCCATGAAATGTCGAGAAGAAAAGCAAACGACTATGATTACAGGACGGCTGTTTGGATCGCGGGCAGTCCTCAGGAGCCACCAAGCTGCCATCGTCCGGATCAAACATGAAGGTGCCACCAAAGAAACTCTGAGCCATCAAGGCGAACACGCAAATGATCAGGAAGAGCCTCGCAAATGATTTTAACAAGATCGCTACTAGTAACAAGTGCATCGCTACTAGGAACAAGTGCATCGCTTCTAGTAACAAGAAGCTAGTCAAACAAATTCACGTCTCCACGTGTCGAAGTGTTTGGCCCCGTGCAGTGCCACAAAGTCTCCCATGGACATCAGTGTTTGAACACCGGCGCTGAGCAAGATCTGGCAGCAAACAGAAGAGTTGAGTTCAAGTGTTCAAAGAGCCTGTCACCCACAAAAGGGCCCGCGCCCTTCGTGACGTGAGAAGGTTGTTGATATGTTATTTTTCCTTTTTCGGCATTCGGGGGCTGCAAGTAAGTTCTGACTAAGATAAAATGTCATAAGCAAGGGCGCAGTACAGCGCGGATTACCATGGCCAGGGCGGTTCCCAGGTTGTGTACGTCACGAGCCGCAAGCTTTACAGGCCTTCATGGAAGGGAACTTTTTGGCGAGTTTGAAGATCCGGAGCATACGAAACCTGAGGAAAATAAGACACACTTTCGACGTGATTCATGATAACAGCGTCGATATGAAAACCACTTGGGCATCATTAAATAGTCACTCTTCGGCCAAACTTTTTTGATTCGATGTCTGGGTCCCACACGCTCGCAGCGCTGTGATCGCTGATCCACCACTATCTGCGCACCGGAAAAATCCAATATCCAAGAAATATGTGACCAGATCCAAACTACGCTGCGTCGAATGATCCCCGCTCTGAAATGGAACGAACTTATTATGTGAGTTGATGGGTTGCCCTTGGCAACTGGGAGGAAGCGACGGACATATGTAGCCAAGATGAACCCGCAGACATGTTTCTACTGACAAAATGCAATGACATACTGGACTGATGCATAGGCTGACATGGTCCCTGACCTATGGGGCGACAAACTTTTAATAATGGACGCTTACTTACACACGACTTGAAAGGAATGCGCTGACACGTCTATCCCGTTCAAACACTGACAGTGTCCAAGACAAAACTACTAACATATTTTCTGATATGTATATGTTGCATGACAATCATGGTGGCATGTGTGTTTGCTGCACTGACATTTGCGCTGGCAATGTGTCAGGCCCAGCGCGGTTCACGGCAACAGTCCACCTTTTTGCTGTTGACAAAGGCTGAAGCCTAGCCTTCCAGCCAACACTATAGCTGCATTCTCAACGCAACGCACATTTCAACCCATGGAATCTATGTAGGTTCCCCAGCGCCACTACATTCACCATGACCTATTGCAAGGCTAGAGCCGGATTGGCAAATTAAGCGGGGGTCGGAAACTAGTGTTCTGAAACTTGGATTCTTAAATTTTGTATTTTGGAATTGGTTTTCTGAAAAGGCGATTCTGAAGCTCGCGTTCTGAAACTAGAAAGTCAATTTCTGCAACTGGGGTTCTGCACTGGTACTCTGAAGCTGGTGTTCTAAAACGGAGATTCCCACCCCAGCACGCCTTCTTTGTTTTTTGAGGCCTGCGGTTGCTGCTCAAATCCCAGTTGCGGAGTCCAGACAGTTGCGGAATCAAGAGAGTAGCGGCGGAAGCATGGCTGCTGCAGACTCCATACAGTTGCAGAACCCAGTTGTGGAATCCTACTTGCAGAATCCTAGTTGCGGAGTCCCGTGCAGTTGCGGAATCGGACTTTGTCCCCTATTGCAACACACACGGCCTTGACGCAGCTGTCCGGCATTCGCATGGATCACGCGCAGTACATCCGCCAAAGAAACTTTATTGCGAAGCTGCACACACAGAAGCGTGCATTCAATGAACACCTAATTCGCAATGAGCTACATGCCCTTTTGTGTGGTAGCACTACAGGGGCTCGCACGGTAATCACTAAGGACGGGTGTCTGATCGAGGCGCTCGCGTCTGTGTCCGCCTATTTCGCGCTATTTACCATAAGTTCATTCACCTCGACGTCGTGGAAGTCCGTTTTGCGCAGGCTCGCAGGAACTGGCGGGCGCGAGCGGGCGCTCTTTACGACGCCGGTGGTTGACCCTCATCAGGGCCATACCACAGGCATCGCGGCATCACCTGGTGATTACCAGGCTCTGTGGCAAATCGTAATGGGGCATATAGTATAGTGAACAGATTGAAGGATTTCAAGAAGCTTGTTCCCTTTCAATCCCTGGGCCCGGAGTCTTCCTCCTCTTTGTGTCTTGAGAGGTGGTCGCTATAAGCCTTTGCGGCTGCATATGTTGGCGTGGAAGCCATCCTCAGTTCGAGGGCACGACCCTCGTAGCAAAACCAATCCAACATAGAGGTTGTTAGCGCTACGAGTTAGGCTTTGATAGACCTGACCTGTGGGCCTGGCGGGGGGAAATCGCCCAGCTTAAGCCGCCAAGGCTGACCTCAGCAGCCTAGTGGTCAGCAGCTTTTGTCGGTGGAGCCTTGCGCCAACCACGACCATAGGGTTTGCGATCCGCGCGCTACTCTTGCAACCAGCTGCGCAAACATGCATTAGGGCATCTCATGGCATATCAAAGTAAGCAATCTCAGCACCACAGCCCAGTCACAAGCTCTGGGCTGAAATACTTCTAAGTACCTTCGTGGGCGTTGGCGGCAGGAATGCTACCTAACCTTGAGCACCTTCTTTGCAGATCGCATGGTGTAAGTTTAGGCGATTTGGGCTGGAACCAGTGGGACTAGTGCGCTTTGGGGTTCAAAGGTGGAACAGGCGAAGTCAGCCTCAGCTGTTGTTGCTGACACTCCTCTTGGATGGTTGGCACCAAAATGTGCCAAAAGTGACCAGACTTTACCGTAAGGTTTTTTGAAACCTTAAAAAGCTGCAAACTGACAAATCCAAAACGTTGGCTTCTCTGCTTTTGACTTCTCCCCTCATCATTCCAAGGTGAGGTGCTCCAGAGGCTGAGGAGCCGCGTGTTCTACCAACAATCTGGGTGGCTTCACATCTCTGCGCAGAATCCCAAACTTTGGGTCGCACATAGACGCACGAACATGGAGATAATGGAAGCAGCGCACGATGCATGAGCGCCCTGCTTATGGCAATGCGACAAGGCCTTCATCAGCTGGATCACCTGCAACATCACATCACACTAAGCCACTAAGTGTCATTTATTTGCATCTATTTGCCATTCGGACGTCTCAAAGCGAACCTAAGGCCCCAACGACACTCTGCCAAGTTTCCAAGTCCAATATGCAACCTTCCAGGGTGCCTGACACATCTGACGCTTAGATCCAACAAAAAACCCGAATAGGCTGCTGGGAGCTCGCCCCCTCAGGCTGCTCTTTATACCCTTTCATTCAAGGTTTCATCACTGTCAACCCTCAACGAATTCACAAGTTGCATCTGTCATTGCCCTGCGTCGCCTCCGCGGCATTTAGTCATGAAGATAAAGGCCTCCGCAGGTTTCATAGCCATTCATGGCCGGGAGCACTGGACTGGCGCCAAAAGTGTTCATTACCTGCGGCACTGTGGCTCTCATCCTGATCACATCGGCAACTCGAAACGATACCCTGAGGCCCAACACGTTGGTCGATAGTTGCAGCGCCGAGGCATCGAATGATCTCCTGCGTCACTGCATATGTCATTCCACCAGGTGGTTGGCCACTTGTGAAAATCAACGCGTTTCTTTTCCTTGCAGCTATTTCTGACGTCAGCCGAAGAAACCAGGCCTAATGCGCCTAACAAAGAAAAGTTTCAGTCTGGGGACACGGCGTTCGCTGTCTCCTTCATCGCTGCATTCGCGCCAACCTTCAGACGAAAACACAGCTCCGAAGCATCCGTCGCCGACAAGCCCCCGCGTGGCCGCGGTGAACACCTGGTCGGCCTGCAAAATATTTAGCTAGCAACATCTAGTTACTAGTTACTTGACTCTTTGCTAGCAAGTCGGCCGGCTCAGGATCTTGTCGAAAATCAATCTTTCGATTGATTTTTACAACATTGACGAATGTTGGATTGAAGTCAAAATCAATAGAATTGCTTTTTGGTAAAGCAAGTCTTCTGTTGAGTTTGAAGCAATTTTTCGATTGACTTTAAGAACATGTTTGGACAGCCGCCACAGGCTCCTGCAAACAGCCCTACCGAGCCTGCGCAGCCATGTCAGGCTCCAAGCCCACCCAACCAGCAATCTGCGCCCAAGGCAGCAGAAGGAACACCTGCATCACCACCACCAACATCACCACCATCATCGCTACACCCACCACCACCGCAATCACCACCACCATCTCCACCACCATCACCACCCCCACGACCACCCCACCGCCACCACTCCCGCCGCGCCACCACCACCACCACCACCAGCGCAGCAGCAGCACCACCAGCACGCCACCACCATCACCAACACCACCATCACCATGCCAAAACCTAAGTTCCAATCACCATATAAAGAGCCCCTTGCGCTCGCCCTCGCGCCTGCTTGCGCACTCACATTTTCTGTTGTTTGACAACGGTTATGCTCAAGGCCCTGTCAGGCTGCTTTTTTCAAATCTTCGCGGGACTTCCGCTTCTGCCAGTGGCTCCAAAGTTTCCTTTAGCGTTTACATCAGCAAATCCCGGATGCCACTTCGAAGGCCACGGACATGTTTAGCAGTCAAAGATCCATCGCCTGAAGGCTGCTCCTGTGGTTTTCTCATTGGTTTACGCAGCTTCCACTTGTTGAAGTTTTCCAATTTCACGGCCAAAGCCAAAATTCTAACGGAAATCTAGGATACTTGAAGAACATTGCTGCAGTCCAACCTGGGCCTTTGCCAAATAGCTACGAAATGATAGAATCTCCAAAGTTGTGGTCGACTCTCCTTTTTCACCACAATCACCATCACTACCCATCTCTCTGTGGAGCCTCCAGGCCTGCTTCTACACCTCTGGACCTTAGACCTTTAGACACACTGTTTGGGGTGTCTTGCCGGAATGGCCGACCACCCGTTGCTCGGCTCTGCGCGGCCGAATACGGCGTCCGGAACAATCTGCACAACACAGTCGTGGAGTGTTGTGTGGTCGACGGTGTCAACAAAAGCGGCAGCCTTGTTAATGCCTGTTGACACGTGGGGGCAGGGGCCATGAAGTCCTGAGTTTTCAAAGTTGGCCGGATACTTTAGGCGACGACCCAAAACATGGTCCATTTACTTCCGGGGCCTGTGCTCGATGCCACCACCGCTTTAACTGGTCTGGTTTTAGCAGGTGGCTAGAGTCGCTTGTGCATTTTCATGCTGTTTTTAAAATTGTTTTGTTGAACGCTAAAATGGGCAGAAAATGGTCAGAAAAAATTGAACTTTCAAGACCGGACCAGAGTTTGAAACATTTAAATGTCAAAGTTTGCAGAAAAGTAATGAGAAGTTCATTTTGCGAGCAGCCCCTCCCCGCTGCTCACGGTGATGCCCTCCTTCCAGCTAAGTTGGCATCTCCCTTTTTAAATTGGAGGCAGCGCAGCTACTCCTGCCACCCAGTAGGTGTAAGGAGGCCACAGGCTTCCCCAATTTTGCCAAACCCAATGTGAATGGAAAAATTGCATCCTGCGCAGAATGACTTGTTACCATGAAAGGGCCCAAGTCCAAATGTTGGTTGGAAGAGGCTGTACAAACGAGCAATACTAAACTATCCTGAGGAACAGATTAGGGGTGTTTAAATTCACTGCGTGGACGCCCGCATGACGAAAGCATTGGCTTGCCGCATGCAACATGAAAAAACATGTTATCATCGCTTGCGCCCAGGCTCCTCATTACCTACTATATTATTTCCTCATCCAAAATTAGTTTTAATAGACTATTGAACGCCCACTTTGACCTAGAAACGCTTCCTTGCCTGGTTGCTGTGACAATGGGGGAGAAAGCCGTACACAATCTTCCGAGATCGTCAGGCCCGAGCCCCACTTTAAGCAAACCGCGTCAGGATCACCAGCCTCAAGGGCAGCGAGGACGTCGCCGGCCCAATCAACGGTCGTGGAGTATTCAACACCAGGCTGGCGCGACCGACAAAAGTTCATGGTCATCATCTTCATCATCACGCTTAACAATCTACTGACTTTGTTCGCCAAATGTGCCTGAATGAGCCAAATTGACAATGATGGAAAACCCAAAAATATCTGAACGTATGTTTGAAAATTTCGGCTTGGTGTGTGCGCAGCCCCTCCCCGCTGCCAGGCTGGTTTTACCTGTGAGGGCTCGGCCATCCCTGCCTCATCCCTGCCAGGCTCACCTGTGAGGGCTCGACCCTTCTTGGCTCAGTCCCTGCCAGGCTCACCTGTGAGGGCTCAGAGCTCAATCAGTTGCCTTATGTCAATGATATTCTGGGCACTGTCTGATGCAGAGGAGTGATGCGCACACTTTCTACGCCTCTCGATTCCTGGATTGACCTGCGTTTTGCAGGCAATCATTCCGCGCCACGTTTTGTGGCTAAAATAGGACGACTACTACACTGTCACGTAGTCACCGTCCTCATCAGCCGAAGCTGCTCCGCCCAAGATGATCCATTCATCCTCTGCCGCTGGTCGTCTGGGCGGCGCGGCTGTCAGGGCCTGTCGGGAAGTCAGAGCTCCACGAACTTCGGCGAGCATCCCGTGCGTGTCACAGCGCAGGTACACCACTTCAGATTCGAGTGGATCAAAAAGCATCAGCCCCATATAGAGCATGCTCCTCTCCACCGTGTGAAAGACCTCAAGATGTCATTGCCAGCGCCGGGGCGACAAACTTCAAAACCGTAAGCCCAAGCCGAATAGCAGTGAATGGCCGCGCACCACGGTCCTTCCGCCAAAGAAGGTTGTGCCTGGTGACACCGGGGTCAGGACCTGAGGCGGGCAATTAACTATTTCGGTTCTGTCGTTCATCAACTTCAGATTTGCTGTTACCAAGGCACAGCAGGCAAAGTTGTCGAAGAACAAGCCGTTTGAGTTGTAAAACCATCTTCCGCAAGACGCCACAGCTTCGCGACCGCTCTTCGTGACTTTATTTAAAGCTTGAAATGTCCCAGGATCGGATTGAAAGTCATTGAAGTTTCAAATCAGTGATGGTATCTGGTCTCGGTCTCAAACACGCTTAAAGCTAATGTGACCAGTGCAGCTCGCGTGTTGCCAGTGCGGCGCTTGGTGGTGTAAAAATAGCCACTCGTGTCGCCGACCTGACCTGAGGTGACAGTGACAGCGCTCAATCAATCTGCAGGTACCATCTGAATCCGACGAAATATTCAGTGATGGGCAGGATGTGCCTGACGCACAAAACCGAAAATCGACTTCTGAATCTAGCCTTTGAAAGACACGGCTGCAAAAAAAGGACTGCTTCTCCGCCCCCATGACTCTCTTCTGAAGGTGCCGTGGTTTTGTCCTGTTTTTGTTTTGCTTCACTTAGCTGTGAGAACGGGAGTCCTGCCAGCTGTATAGCTGTGACGGTCTTGCCTGTCAGTTGCGCCACTAATTTTGACTATTTGCCTGCCCGGGGACGGGAGTCAGCCCTGCCAGCCAATAGTAACGATCGTAGCTGTGAGTATACGCGCACGATTATTATGGCTGCGCGCCGCTGTTTGAAGGTGGGAGTCTTGCCAGCCGCAACATCGTCAGCCTGCGACTGGTCCCATCCGAGATTGACAGATCTGGAGTCATTCAAGCAGTGGATGCAAAACTCAACCTAAATTTTCACAAAAATAACAAGCAAGCCAGACCTGTTAAATAGCTTCAGGGCTTAACTATTGCCCATACTTGGTGTTTCCAGTTATGAATAGAAAGGTGAAAAAGAAGATATATGAGACATAAATAGCCTCTACGAGTTTCAACCGTGCCCCGGCGCCGGGCCCCGGCGCTTCAGGGCTTAACTATTGGCCATGCTTGGTGTTTCCAGCGATTCATAGAAAGGTGAAAAAGAAGATATATAGTTTCAAGACACGACGCCGGGGGCCGGGCCCCGGCGTTGTTTCGAAGCTTGTGGTGCGCGCGTGTGCCAGGTCTAATAAGCAGGCAGCATTCTAACACTGCTGGCAAAGACCACGTATACACCGAGTTTGATTTTGTTGTTTTTTGGCTCGAAGGTCGGAATCTGATCTGCGCTGCTAATAAAATTGGAGGGATCTCACCTTACTAAGTGCTGAACAGATGCAATGACATCTTGCAACAATCAGATCATCTATGATTTAATCTCCTTCAAAATCTGGTGTGCAACGTGCTGGATAAATTTGTTTTAGAGAAGCATGAGATTCCTCGCGCCCCTACGTTACTGCATCCTTTTAGCATTTTTGCCCCACTTGAGCGCAAGCGGCCGGTTTCATATAAACTGCGCCACGACAACCCTTCCCGATGGTCTCGACATGCAACAATATGAGATCAAAGTCAGACCCGGTCAGAGTTAATTTTGGTGCCAGCAGCTGTGAGAGAGACTGTTCCCAAAAGACAATTCAATGCTTCCAGGCCAATTATTTAAACTCCGCCGCCCATTTAATTGCTGAAAGCCATGTTTCAAGCAAACAAGTTCGAGGGAAGTTCGACGGAGAAGACGAATGGCTCTTCTATTTTGAATGAAAAATGACCAAGCCTGTCCAGAGAAATTAGTAGTGATAGTAATCAGGCATATGTATGTACAACAAATTGCAAACGATTTTTGCCTAAGAAATTTTCTTAAATTTTTCAAATACTAATTGCATTTAAGACAGCATCTAAAGAAGTTTGTGCCAAAAAAATCAAACTTTTCTGACCAGACTACCCAGCTACTCACCCATCTTAACATCTCAAGAAATAGATTTAAAACAACATGAAAATGCACAAGTGACCCTAGCCACCTGCTAAAACCGGACCAGTTAAAGACCAGGACAATAAAACTCTGGCTTGTCCTTTCCTTGTAACAAGTTTACCTGCACTTTTCTTGGTCGCAGTGCTTATCTATCACCCGCTTCTCGGTAGCTGTTGAACTTGTTGAACATTATCAACTTAGACCGTAGGTTCAGTTGACACGTGTAAAGCTCTCAGCGCAGAAATGACTTTGTCCAAAGTTCCAACGTCCTTCTCATTCACCGCCTGCAGTGCAGGTGGTCCGTCGCTGTCGCCCAGGCGGCGAAGGAGGCCCGGCTTTACTGGCCGCACAAACCAATGAAACGATTAGAGCTCGCGATAAGGAACTGAACTCGTTCGGTGACTCTATCTTTGTGCCCACACTTTCTTTCTTGATGGATGGTATGGTGCGGCGTAGAGGGTCACCAAGGAGTAAGACTTCACAGTTGGGCTCCAGAAGTCTTTTGCTGACGCGGACAAAGACAAGGACGAGGAGACCATGAGGATGAGGAGGAGACCACCTACAGAAATCAAGAGACCCTCATCTT
>CAXIVM010001519.1:0-12000 GCA_964035705.1 Porites rus | reverse complement strand
AGTAGGACAAACCCCTGTCGCGCTCTTCTGCAGCTGTCATCTGTGCTCCAAGATCCAACAATATTCCTGCCAGCGGCTTGTGCATATTGCAAAGCACCTGGTTTAAACCATGGCACGGACTCTGATGAAAACAGAGCCGCTCATCTGCAATTGACAAGTGCGTCGCCACCTGCAAACATTCAATTCCCAACTTCTCACCACAAATGAAGGAATCGTTTGATTGTTCCTATAATTTTATCTTCCGAGAAAGCTGCATTCATACTATGTTTCAATCTTTGTAGCAAATCAATACTGGTGGTCCTATTACTGTGTGCTGAACACAGCACTCAATGCTGTTCAATCATGGGGGATGGTTGACCCGAAAAAGCCGGCTTCTTGGGTGACTAGGCAGACATGCCATACCGCCACGCGGTTTAAGTTCTAATTTTAAGTCCGACTGCATGCTACATTGCCAGGTCATTGCAAAGAATGTGCTTCAAACCACATCCCTTCCGCCTCAGCTGCTTTGGGATCAATATCGAAAGCCAGGAGACGACCGTCACACGACAGACATCTCAATATTTCAGAGGCATGTCCTGCTACAAATGCAACAACCTACCCAATACAAAAACTTGTGCACAGATTGGCCAAACGTCCAAAATTTAGAAACAAAACCTTTTCGGATGAACTCAAAGCCTCCTCGACCAAAGGAACCATCTACATAGAGAGCGTCTGGTCCTGCACAATTGGCAAGATCAAAACTGTCGTCCATTTAGGTTACATCAAAAGCAGTGTTGCTGCTGCCGTACTGCTGGGAAACTGAGGCCTCCATTTTGCATCAAAACTTCGACGGCTTCATGCAGAAGCAATGGTTTTGCTGATTCAGAGGCTTTGCCATGAGCAGGAGAACCTAAAGGTTCGTACCTGCTTTGCATGGATTGCAATAAGTTCCCAATCCAGGCCTCCAAAAACACGGTTGTACAAGTTGTACTTCATGTCTTTTCAACGCAGCTTTATCGCTGGTGCCAAACATGTATGCACAACGCGACCAATCTAAACCAGATTGAACCAGTATTGTTGCCTGGATGCCTTTCTTGCAACTGTCCTGTCAGTTTGTATCTTGCCGCTTTGCCATGTATCTGAAAAACGTCTGCGACAATCTGCATTGTTCCAGTCCACTTCGTGTGCTTTCAGAAATGAATGCTGGTGGGAACAAAAATGCATGACAATGGTGACTGACCTGGTGTAAAACATGAAATGTCAAAAATAAATGAACCAAACCAACCCTCACTTTAACTTTAAAGCTGGAAACGACTCCGGATTGTTTTGCGCGCTCAAAAGGTTGAGCGGGTTTTGACCTGTCTGTCTTCTTCAAAAACTCGCCTGGTGACCATGCCAAACTGAGTTTTGTGTGCAATGAGCTCACAACAAGGACGCAATGATAAAGCATATAAAGCGTGGCTTGCTGAAAGATTTTACAAGCAAGAATGCACGACCTTTTGCGGAAAAAAACCTGGTTACTCTGCTTTCCAAAGTTCATCTTTCCAAAATGTGTCTTTCCTTATGCACTGTGAAAAGCACGCACGTACCAACCATGTGAATATGGCAAGAGGTCTACTGATTGTCTTGTGCGGAAAAACTGACATGTGCCCAGGTCAACACCAGTATGAACACATGTTGTCACTTTGGTGTTTTGTGTCTTGTCATTTCAGGGTTTGGCCTTCATAGTCAACGTTCTCGTTGAGGTGTGGGGGGGGTAGGCATTTGAAAGGAGGTGTGACCAAGTTGGTCAATTCAAGCCCACCTCGCCCTGCAAGGCTCATTAAATTTGCAAGACACCCAAAACAGAAAACTAAGGTTTCCTTGAAACACCTTAGTGACAACATCATCACTTTGGTGATTTGACATCATGTGAACAAAAAGCGGCTTTCCTTTTCAACGGGGGGTTGGCCGAGTTCTTCTCCCTTTTTGTTTTTCGGATAAGCCCACATGTTGGTATTACTTCCCAAACCGAAAAAAAAATACAGCATCCAGGAACCTTGAGACCGATATGCAAAGCCCCATGTCAAAGGTGGTGACTGTTCGTGAACCATGCCACACAACTATGCTTTAGCAGGCTGTTTTTTTCCTCAATTGGCACACCTACTGCAACGTGGTACATGGGAGGCATTCACCAGAGTTGCACATCAAACAACTTCAATGCATGCAGGAATGGCGCTACGATGCCTCCAGAGTCAGAGACTCCTCCTCCTACCCGGAGCTAGTTGGAGGATGCCAACTTGACATGACTGGGGCATTTGATGCCATATCTAGAGATTCGTTGTGGCAAGCAATTAATACGTTGGAACTACCAGAAACTTTGATACACGTCCTTATGTCCTAGCATGTCAACACTGCCTGTATCATGCAGTGGAAAGGGAACTCGCAATCCCTGCCTACATATAAAGGAATTCGACAAGGTTGCAGACGTGCCCCTTTTTTTTTGAGTTGCTTTACTGTTTTGATCCTGCAGAGCATTGCACACACAACAAATACAGAGTGGATGCGCTCCCACTGCACCTTTTACGCTGATGATGGTCATGCCTGTGTGCTCTTTTTTGACAAACAATCAATGCTCACTGGCCTACGCTACCCGGGAACAGTGATTGAAGCACTTAAAACATGGCATGACCATAAACATGACCAAATCGACGGTGCTCCTCACCATGAAGGGCAAAGCAACTGCTTGGCCCGAAAAAACCTGCATCAGACAGAGTAAACAACAAGAGTTCATCAGACTACCAAGAGCAGCAAATGAAGTTTTTGAGATTGTCAAACACAGAGGCGATCCTTTTCTCACCTCTTGGCTCACAAAAGCCGCTGCGGTATTGGGCTCGTTCATGTGCTATACATGTAGTGCAAACAGGTCATGAGTGTCTGCATGTAAGTCTGACACCCTGCCTTTTCGGGAAGTGTCCTAATTTCTCGAAACTTCTGTAGGGCTTACTGCGAGTTCAGCTCTCAAACAGGCCTACAAATTCAACTGGCTTCATTGCGCTCAGTTCTTCTTCTCCTCGCTGTTGATTCCATTTGATCCTCGTCTCTGGGATCTTCTTGTTCCTCTTCTCCATCACTCAAATGGATCACTGCCTGCTGTTCTCTGTCAGCTTGTCGTGAATCACTGCCTCTCGTGTCGTCAACCTCAATGACGTTGATGTCGTCCACGTCCACATACTCCATGGTCACGTCGTCGTCGATTGCATCTGCTTCAGGTGGAAGATATCGAAGTAGTGCGTTGTTGTCATCTTGGTTGCCAAGCTCTCTTCCTTCTCCTGAGGTGTGTTGTCTGATGAATTCCTGTCTTGCTGCTTCAGCTTCTTCTTCATCTGGATGTTCTGCTGCTGCTGCATCAGCTCCACGTTGGATTGCTTCTCGTTCAAGTCTTTGCAATCTCTTGGCGAACAAAATGCTTCGCCTGTAGCCTTCTGGTGTCTGGCAATCTTCAATTGCTGCTGTCATCTCATTTCTCAAAGTAAAGGGTCGTCCCATCATGTCACCATTGAGTACTCTGCCTCGTCGATTCATTGCTTCATCTAGGATCGTGTTGATGAAGTGGGAAAGTTCTCGTGCTGCAAGTGTCAAGTGCGTTTCCACTCCTTCTCCTATCAACAGTAGTTGCTCTCTGTACCAACTGCAAACTTCTGGTCTCGAAGGAACAATTCTCTCCAGCTCCTCGTTGTTTGTCTCCTCTGTTCCATCTGCTAGGATGTGTCCCAGCCTTTGCGAAGAATGCTCCAGCATCTCCCAATGCATGTTCTCAATGTCCACCATGTGGTTTCTCCTTGCTTGCTCTCTTTCTGCAATGCGATCTCCTTCTTGCTCCCAGTCATGGTCTGCTTGTTCACTGCTTGACCATGTCAACTCTTCTGGTCCACTGTCATGGTCTTCTCCTCCGTGTCCATGACGTCCCTGTCCGAGATCAGGGGGATCTGGTAGTCGTCGTTGAACTCGTCGAACTTCTCCTCCAGGATGTGGTAGATCTTCTCCGTGATGTGGTCGAACTTCTCCACGATGTGGTCGGACTTCTCCGCGATGTGGTTCAGGGAACTGGGGGAGGGATCTGGAACTGGGGACAGGGAACTGGGGGCAGGGAACTGGGCTGATCTTTACCTATTGTATGTAGAACCTCAAGTCGCCGATCAAGGCCTACAGGTGGATCTCAGACGAGGCTGATCTCCAACTATGTAGAACCTCTATGCACCGTCTTTTGTTTTCAAGGAACTCCAACCTCCTCCATCAGAGTTGCCCGAAAAAGTAGCTGACACACCCTTGTGTCTTGATAGTATCTATTATTCACCCTCCGATGAGCCATGTTTGAAGCCTCAATTGCAGCAGACTCCGTACTCTTGCTCTCACCTCTGAGCCCACAGGCAGGAGACACATTCACAGCGGGGCTAGGAGCCCCACTGACAGCATCATTCCCCGTCTGTTGAAATAAGAGCCGATGTTCTGCGAGCGAGAGTAGCATCGCATCGATGAACTCCGCAACTGGCAAGCGTGCCGAAAGGTAACTTCAACCTGTGGGTGGCCATCTGGGCCATGGGTGAGGGAGCATTGGTGCGGTCCAACAATGAACGGAAGAGCCATAATTTCAGGCGAGGGGGAATGGAACAGCTGCTCGCTTGCAGCTTCCTATGACCTGGCACGCTTGAGCCAAAAGGCTACGGAGATGATGACTGTAAACTACTTGCATTGAGGAAATCCAGGAGTTCACTTTTGCGCACTGTACCAGCCTTAGAGAGGTCAGACTACCATACTCAGTGCACACAATCAGAGTGAAAGCTTTTATGAACTGTGCGGCGCCACCAGAACTCGCTATCCCACCCTCACTGCATTACATTGCTTTCTGGACTGCACATCGCTTTGTGGGCTCACAAAGCTCCCAGGCCGAAGAACCACATGGCGGGGGGCGCGTGCACAGGAGAATGCGTTCGCTGTCTGCCCTGCCACGCGATGGCCACAGTGGCTGCGCATGATTCCGGACCAGGGCTATGTGTCAGGCTTGGCCTAAGCTCGTCCACTCCTGATTGCATGTACCTTCGAATGCACCACAGCACATGCTTGTCTGTGCGCACATCTGACCCCATGGAACAAATGACGCAGGCAGATTTGAAGACTCACAGGGAAAGAGTGCCTGCTCACTCCCCAGCACGCCCACAACATGCCACAATACTATGCCAGTTGAGCAAAGCCGCCAATCACCGGCCAGAAGCTGAGGCTCACAGCTGATCCATACTGATTGGCCAGCGGTGGCAGGTTATTTTTTTTTGCACGGGTCGAGGCGCTATGTGCAGAGGATGCGCAACCTTAGGCTATAGTAAAGAATGAGATACGAACCAAGCAGCAAAACCGGAACAGAACAAACAAAACCAAACCAACAAACACAACCCACCCAAAAAGGTGCAAGGTTCGTACCTCAGGTTGGCTGCGTCAGCCAATGGAGAAGAGTGAAACGAGGTGAGGCGGAGGGGGCAACAAATTCATCCTTCGCGCTCAGTACTTCACGATCTGGACATTGCTATTTTTTCCATAGCCAGCTTTGGCTCAAGCCGCTGCAACAGACTAGGCAGCAGTTACGGGCGTCTTGCTGCACCTGTACATCTCCCCTTGCGCAATAGCTCTCGCAACATCACCCTAGGGGGTTTGGACCTCAGTCCTGATCCTCTTGCTCGCAACAGGCAATGCCTACAGAACGCACCCTTGCGGTGGCAGTCGGGCCTGGGGGACTTAACTTTACCCCCTATTCGCGCCTGGTCAGCCGGCAACCAGATTACGAGATACACTATGTCCAGCTCAACGTCATAATCGCGCAAACGCTGCTCCCATTGAGACTGGCTGCTGCTGCCTTTCTGCGCGCCCCATGGGATGATGGCACATGCCCTCGTATAGCTGAGATGGTGGTAGAAGCCATCCCGGTGGAGATCCAAAGGTCCTCCCTGATACTCACATCCATTTGATGACTCTCCACACATCACGCGTGATGGAATCATCCTGCACGGGCGAAGTGCCCTACAACGAGCGATGGTGCACCGTATCCTTCATCAAACGGGGTGTCTTCCCTCTCGCAGATGCACAGTCGGAGTAGGACAAGCCCGGCCTCCTGAACCTGGGGAAGCCTTTACTGTCTTCCTCTTTTCGCAGTTACACACGTTGCCGGCAGTGCCCATATCCACGGAAAACCCGGCGCCACCGATCCCATCATGGCTTTTGCCACAACCTGTTCCTGCCCCCTCCCTATCGCAGCCAGCAGGAGTTGGTGGAGTCAAAGGCCTTCCCCAGGCTAACGCCTCACGTGTCTCTGGTCAACTGGGGGTATATGCCTTGCAAGCGCTCACTGAGCAGGATCTGGCCTCTGGGTATGATGCGCCAAATGCACGTCTTAGTCGTGAGCTCGAAACTCGTGCAAGAAATGTGCGCACTTTGGCGTACGACATCCAACGTACTTTTCAGAGCACACAGCAACCAACAACATCTCAGCGTCCAGCCAGGGGCAAATGCGTGTTGGGCGCTGGCCAGTGAGATGGACACCATTTTGAGGCCCTATCAGACACTCAAGACACCACAAATCGACACGCCACCTCGACGGGCAGTCTGCACGAACAGTGAGAGAACTTCGTGGAACAAGAGGAAAGGGAAATCTTTTACCCTTTGCTGGGCAACTGGTACCACCCCCTCTTTTTTCATTTGTTTCACTTGAATTGGTACTTGGTTACCTTTGTCTGTTGAATCGATTAAGTCTGATCCTGCTCGAATGTGTTGGTGCTTGCGGCTGTTCGGGCTCGAATGATGCTAGCTTCTTTCAGGCCTCCTTGTAGTGAGTAGTGAGTTCTTGTCGACTACCTTCGTCCAATGGCTCTTCCTTTCATTGTTGGCCCCCACCAATTCTCTCTTACTCATGGCCCTGAAGGTCGGCCACAAGTGGAAGTAGTCCTTCGTCTACGGCTGCCTCTTGCCGAATTCTTTGATGCTCTCTTGCTGTCGCTAGCAGACCAGCGTCCCCTATTTCAACAACCGGGGTACGTGACTGCCAAAGCCCCAACTGCCCCGGCCAAGGCAGGACCGCAGACATTCGGCTATACTAGCCCCATACAGAGAGAGGAAGCTCCCCCTAACCAGCCGGCTGCCAGGTTCGACCATCCGAAGAGGTCTCCTCTTGGAACGCCACCGCGGTCCACTAAACACGCTCCTAAAGTTGACCCAACGCATGAGAAGCTCCTTGCAGCACTCTTGCAGGCTACGGGTATCCCGGATACCACTGCGGCACAGCTAGCACAAGAAAACACACACCCACTTCCAGCAATGATGAAGTGAGGAAGCTGGCGGTAACAGAGCCTGGGAAGGGCCCGTCTGATAGCCAGGCTGTTGGAAGCATAGACCCGATGCAACATCACCCCCCTTGCGTGCATACACAGAGTCGCATGGGGGAGGATGGTACACGGGAACATCTACCCCCCCCACACGCTTTTGCGCACCCTAAGAAGTGCCTGGTCCAGTGAAGCCCAGGGGGGTTCTTTCTTGCTATGCTGTCTCCCTTGTCCTTGGTGTTTTGATTCGGGAACGATTTACCTGAACGCAGTTATGCAGTTGGGTGGTTGCAATATTTTTGGCTCAGAGCACATAGCTGCAGGTCAACAAACAGCTTCCCCCATCAAAGAACTGCTGGAGCACAGTTTGCGCTTACGCACGCTGTTGCCTTGCAAAAGAAAACAGGACGGTAGTCGTTGCCCTGGGAGATTACAATGCAGCAGCACCAGAACCCCTTGCTGTTGGCAGATGATGGCACATATGTTGATGTCGCACAGTTTGTACGTTTCGAGCTCAACCATGACGATATGCGCTATGGGGTTCTGGACCTTGTCGTGCAATTTTCATACTTGACATCGTGCGCAATGCTATTTGCTGCATTTCTTTCCGGTTGAGACAGTCAAACAGAATGTTAGACAAACCTTTCCAGAATGGACTGAAGGGTTTCACTTCCCGCCCGCACTGCTCAAGCTAAGGGCCACACTGGAGGGATCTATCATCCCGCTGTACCATCAAGGCTGCATTGCCATCAATACTAGGGGCGCCACCCTCTATGGTTCTAAACGGTCCCTGGTTCGCAGAATGATTATGCATATCCAACACCACGAAGAACCTCTTCTAACAGTACTAGCAGGTTCAGCGCCGGCCAGGGAGGCCATAGAGGACATGGACCCCCTCGATGCCTTTTTGCAGACGCGCCCCTTTCAAGGATCACTCCCACGGCGTGCAGGATTTTGGACGTTCAACGACAGGCTGCAACAACCTCCACTTCGAGTGAATACACCAAAAACTGATCAGACGCCCCCTCAGCGAGATGTAGCGCGCACGCACCATCAAGTTGAAACAGCTCTCCACGCTAGAGTGCAGGCCCTCCATGCTTTAGTTGACGACATTGAACAAACAGTTGATCACATGCCGCCTGACGTACAGGGTGCCCTTCTTACCCCCCTTACCGACTTGCACTCACAACTTTGTGGTTTAGTGTACGTCGCCTGGCTCTTTTCCCTTCTGCACCCGCAGGCGGATGATCATGCACAATAGGCACGAGTGAGACTGTCCACATGACACGCTCCCGAAGTAGAAACTCATGGTCCACGTTCCCCCTGGGGGTGACAAATGTTGTCCTTTGAGAGGTAATCCCCAGCCGTTATATCTTTGCCGCAACTTTTGGCTTACAGCTGGTCTCCAGACCATGCCTTCGGGAGTGGGGTCAGCCTTAGCTGAAGTCACCCTGTTTGCACTCGCCCTCGCTTGCGCCTGCCAGTGCACCTGCCAACCTTAGTTGGTGGGCATTGCACGAGCCTTTTCGAGCTAGGCGTAACTCATGTCTCATGATCCCTCTCATGATCCCTGGGAAGTGGAAGACAATCCATTAGACCTCAATGATAGCATGGATGATAGAACTAGAGCGCCAATGGCCTTCACACGAGCCAGCGCGGACTGGCTCTCAGACGCTGGCCGTGCTCTTTTCGCCCAGGGCGCTCAAGAAGGTGCCTCGAAGGCTCAAGAAGATGCATACGCAGCCTTGGCCATGCCTGATCGCCTTAGTAGTCCTTTTGGTCTCGACTCAGCCCAACCTGTCCTCATGCTGTCAGACGTTCGTGCACAGCCGCCCAAACAGGACAAAGGCTATAACACTAAAGAGACAGAAGGAGACCTGCCAGACATGACTGCCATCATCCATACACTCACGTTGCATCGAGAGCTCATCACGCGCAATCAGATGATCTACCTGATTGTGGATAATCGTCAGCCAGATGCTGTCCCACATTGGCCGGCCTTTGCAGCATGGTGGGCTTCGCGCCGACGCCTGGTGGGCCCCCAAGAAGAGGCAACTGATGTACTTTGGGTTTGTGCGGATGCTACCACTGGCCTTCACAAGATTCCCTACTACTGGGCAGGTGTTTTTGTTTTAGAAGCAGCCCGCTTCCTATACCCTGCACAACATTTTGCACTCGTTGACAACGATTGTGTACCGGTCACGCTCTTTGAAATGCAGGACTTGATCGAATTGGCTCACCGGCAGCACCTATGGGTTGACCTGATAGGGCGCGCGCGCTCTGAGTCTCACTCCAGCCGAGGAATTGGGACGCTGCTTTTCACGGAGGCTCATTTGGAGTACAATGCAGGTCTGGTCATCTCGATTGGCGATCGCCACAAGAGCAGCCCGTTGGAGAACGAATCTAGCCCTGCCGTGCTGGCCAGGGACCTCCAAGCGTACCGCCTCCGGAGCTAGGCCACCTGTCACCACGGCACTTTGTTTACTCCATTTGTTGGAGTACCGATGCAAACTGCCCTTGACCTGTGCATAGTGTGGTCACTATATGGACTGTACATGTGTAAGAACTTCTGGCCTTGCCCTGCAACGAACCCTACTGGGCGGCTTGGCGAATGTGGCACCATTAAATGGCCTCGACAATCCCACCCGCAGGCGCTCACCCATGCAGGGCGAGAGCGAACCCCATGGCTCACCAGCTGGGCTAGGGCCACCTTTGAGCAGGGGATCCTGTCGGTGCTTCCAATGTTAGAAGGGCCATGCACAGGTGCCTCACTGCCAGGGGAACACTTGTTCCAAGCCAGTGCACTGCCGTGCAATCGAATGCGACCAGCCGTCTTCCATGCCTTCGGTAAAGCCAAAGTGGGAGCGCAAGCTGCCTTGCGCGACCTGGAGAAGCAAGGTTGGGAAACCCTGCCAATAGCCATCTTAGGAATGCCTAACCTCCCGCCAGCTTGGATGGTTGATACCTGGAAACCAGTTGGGGGTTGCAAATTCACAGGCTACTGTCCTGGCATTGTCGGCAATAGTGCACTGCGATTCTGTCTCTTGTTAAAGTGGCGAGCTGTTCACCCACTAGCTTCAGAGTTGTTTTCAGCACAGGTGCAGGGTGACAGCCTTAGCTGCCCTCGTCGAGCAACTCAGACAAAAGAGCATGGCTGTCGAGCGAGACTCGACTGAGAGTGACCAAGTTATCCACCAGAGCAAACCTATGATCAGTCCGCAGCTTCTGTCTCCCCCACTTTTTGTGCCCTGGAGCCAGGTAGCTAGTCTACGGGGTGTGGTCGCTGTGCACAAGGACATCGAGGCCTGCCCATATGAAGAACTGAAAGCAGCCCTGGACCACCCCCAGTGCATGTTTTCAGAAGAGAAAGAGCTTTTCCTTGCTGCCAACGATAACCTGCTAAGCCGACTCCAGGGCAGTTTCATGCCCTTGGAGCATATTGCATCAGAAGTGTTTCAAGCCATGTACCAAAGACAGCAAGCTGAATTCTCTTGAGTTTCCTTTGTGTGGACAGTGGCTCAATTAAACGAGTACTGGATAGGATATGACGCCCTGCCGCTACCCCCAGTGTTGCAAATCAACTGTGGAGGCCTCGGGGGAGGGGCGCTTGAGGGTGACATCCCACCGCACTTTCACTGCACATGTCCGCCAGTAGGAGAGAGCCAAGTGTATGGACCGTCGCTTTCCCCAGCTGATGTCGCTCACGATAAATTTGTTGCTGTTGCAGCAGGGTGCACACCCTTTTCTCGCGTACGCAAGATCCTTGCCAGAAATGGGAAGACCTAGGTTTTGGTAAGACGGCTTTGCTGTACCAACGCACGCAACAAGTGCTGAAGGCAGCTCGCCTCCTTCCGGCCCACAGAAGGCTCCCACGCAAGGCCTTCCTCAGTGGTCTCTGGTGGAAATTGCTTTCGCTACAACCTCTACAGCTGATCACCTGCCTGCCGATGCTCAGTTGTCTCCGGCATGTAGCCCAGGCTGCCCCGGTACACTTCACGGTCAATGGATTTAGTGCAGGTAGTTATACTGGAGCAGTGATTGCCTTAGCAATTCGCTGCCTATGGCCGACCTGCCAGATCACATGTAGCAAGACTGGGCGCCATAGCAATGCCAAAAGGGGTGCTAGCAGCTTTGATTGCCACCGCTGACCCGGACAAACACCACTACTACTTTGTCCATGCCGCCGAAGACCGTTTGTGTGATTGGAAGCCAGCTGCCACAGAGCTCGACATGTTTCAGCAATCCCTGCACATCACGTACGTGGAAGACTCAGCACGCTGGATGGGCAGTTGCAAACACAACTATTGGCATTGGCTGCAATGTCAACTCCCCAAGGGGCGAGTCAGCCTTACTAATCTAAAGCTCACGCACCCGGGAGTCATTCCCAGTCGAGATAGGATTGCTGCGCCTATGAGGCTGGCCTCTGGGTTCGGTTTGAAACCATCATGACAAGTGAAGACTGGGAAGGAGCAATCAGCATGCTTGTGGCAAATCTTCACCGACCGGATCAAGAACTCCTTAGCCTTCTCCAGCTGTGTGTAGCAGGGCAGCGGATCGCCTCCATGGAAGAAGCACAGGCGCTACTACTGCGCAACTTCAGAGTTGGCAAGGACAAGCAGAGCGCTTGTGCGCAATGGCTAACGGACATGGCCAGGAACCTGCTGGCACCGATCCCGTT
>CAXIVM010001517.1:0-11176 GCA_964035705.1 Porites rus | reverse complement strand
TAATAACAGAGCCTACCAGGATTACGGCCACTACCGAGTCATTATTAGATGTCATCTTAGTCTCGGACCCCTCGTCTGTTCGTAAGAGTACATACATACATACATACATACATACATACATACATACATACTTTATTTGTCATGTAGGTCAGTAAAAAAGGCAGCTAAAGAGCTGATGTGGACCTAATGTGGTGTCATTAACAATCCAATCAGTGACCACCTTCCTGTTTACGTTGTTTTGAAACTGAAATCTCCTAAGATTTCTCCTCACTGTGTAACAGTGCGCAGCTACAAGAACTATGATCCTGAAAATTTCACCTTCGACTTGGCGTCTCATTCTGACTCCTTACTTTCAGTGTTTGCTGCACCTGATGTAAACAGCAAGGCTGGCATTTTTAATAATGCTTTTCGCCAAGTACTTGATGCACATGCTCCGGTAAAGACAGTCAAGATTCGCAGCCGAACATGCCCATTTGTCACCGAAGAGATCAAGGATCTTATGAAAATAAGAAACCGTCTCCATCGTCGTTTTCTCTTAACGCGCAATGAATTTGACTGGGCAGAATATAAAATCTCCTGCAATAGTGTGAAAAAAGCTCTCATTGAAGCTGAAAAACATCATACATATCAAGAAGTTCAGAATAATATGAATAACTCGAGATCCCTTTGGAAAGTGATCAACAACATCGTTCCATCGAAAAGCACAAGAGAAACTCGTCTATTCTAAAGACCTCAAGACCGTGGCAAATGAATTTAATTCATATTTTTCATCCGTAGGAAGCCGCACGGCTGAGGCTGTTGCAAAGCTGGTATAAGAAAATAATATCACCTGTTCAAACTCATCCATGCCAGATCTTGTATCATCTTTCGATGATTGCTTCAGGTTCACTCCCGTGAGCACCGTAGATGTAAGGCGTACCATCTTGTCTTTACCATTGTATACCTGCCAACTTTTTCTGAGATATAAGCGTGAGATTTTTTATCCTGGGAGTGCTGGGATTTTTGAAGACGACACAATCATTTTCGAAGATTCCCGAAGAAGTTCGAAGTCTTCCGAAGAATTCCGAAGTCTTCCGAAGACGTCCGAAGTCTGCCGAAGGCGAAGTTATCGAGAAAACGCTTATCCACAAAATCAGAGATCGCGAGGAAGGTATTGTCATTTATTCATTTTACACATGGTTTTCGTTCCTTACATGGGTCTGAGTTAACATATTTTTGGAAATTGTGTCAAGCAAGACGGCAACAACTCACATTTTTCAATCAGACGTGAGAAATTGGCCCGCAAGCGTGAGCCGGCGTGAGATCGAAGTTTTCAACCCGCAGGCGTGAGAGTTGGCAGGTATACCATTGAACAGAGCTCCCGGACCTGATAAAACCAAAGCTAGAGTATTCAAGGACGCCCTACAAGTAATACTCGGGGCCTATTACTGAGATAATCAACTGCTCACTTGGTACTTCTACTTTTCCATCAGACTGGAAGATCGCTGAGGTCATCCCACTCCTAAAAGAGGGAGACCACGAACAGCCTCCGAACAATCGGCCATTATCACTACTTAATGTTGCGTCTAAAGTTTGCGAGAAAATCGTTCTAGAACAATTTATCACCTACCTGATGTCACGCAATCGCTTGTCATCCCACCAAAGCGGGAACAAGTCACTCCATTCAACTGAGACCTTGAATATTTACACCACAGATCTAATTTTAGAGGCGATGAACAAAAAGGAAATAAGCGCATTAGTCTTACTCGACCTCTCAAAGGCTTTTGACAGTATTTGCCATCAGAAGTTACTCCAGAAGCTCTCCGCTGTAGGTGCGTCACCCGCCGTAGTTCAGTGGTTCCGCAGCTACCTTTCAGACCGGACCCAATCAGTGCGTATCGATTCTGTGCTATCAGATCCATTACCAATCACACACGGAGTCCCCCAGTGAGCGATTCTTTCGCCGCTCCTCTTCTGTATTTATCTAAACGATCTGCCTGGCGCTCCTCAATTCTGCCAGCTCGAGTCATACGTCGATGACTCTAAAGTTTTGCTATCTTTTCCCGTGGCCGATGCCCGGGGAGGACACTTGGGTATTTTTTGGGTGGATATGTGCCGCCCGGGACTCCAAATTGGCACCCTGTTCTAAAAAAAATTTCCCCTAAAATTGATACCCCGTTCTAGAATTGGGCCAATTTTTTATACCCCATCCTAGAATTCGCCCTAAAACTGATACCCCGGTCTAGAAATGGGCCAATTTTTTATACTCCGTTCTAGAAAGTTTGTAAATTGAAATAGCCCTGTTTTTTTCAAAAGATATTTCTTCATTTGTTCGACTTATACATCAAATAAATGCTTCTTTATAATCAGCAACAATTTTAAGCAGAAGATAAAGCCGTGATCCACAATTTTTTATACCCCGTTCTAGAAAACGCCTCTGAAATGGATACCCCGTTCTAAATCAGGAGCTTCAAAATCACGACCCCGTTGGGCGGCACATACCCGTATAGGTAATGTATGGGAGTGCCCCCCCCCCGGGGGCCGATGTCATTGACGCTAAGTTCAAGCTCGAAGATGATTTGCGCAATGTTGCCACCTGGTGTTGCGCAAATGATTTGTTAATAAACCCTGAGAAAACGAAGTTCATGTTGATCGGCACCAAGCAAATGATAAGTAAACATTCAGTTAATTTTACTGTTTCGTTTATTGGAAAGACTCTTATGGCTGTCGAATCAGCAAGAGATCTAGGAGTATACATGGATTTACACCTGACCTATGACACTCATATCTCCCACTTAGTCTCTTCTTGCTTGACTAAACTGGTTCAGATCAACCGCGTGAAATATTGTTTTGATAGAAAGACTTTGGTTTTAATTATTACATCTCTTGTCTTTAGCAAAATGCTCTACTGTTCGACCGTGTGGTCTAATACCTCATCTAAGAACATCCAAAAGCTGCAACTTATTCAGAATTTCGCCTGCAAAATTATCTGCGGCGCTCGGAAATATGACCACGTGACGCCATTACTTGACGAACTCAACTGGCTTTCAGTTAGCAAGATGCTCAAATTCAGAGACGCTGTTATGGCTTATAAGTGTGCCAGCAATTTAGCTCCTGAATACCTATGAGCTAGTTTAAAAAACGATCTTCTGTACATAATCGCGCAACCCGTAATAATGAGAAGTTCGAAATCCCATTATTCAGGTCAGCCACTGGCCAACGTACCTTCCCCTATAGAGCAGTATCCCTGTGGAACACGTTAGACGAAGACCTTAGAAACGCTACAACTGTAAAGGCCTTTACGAAAGTCCTGAAACTTGTAATGAATGAATGATCGAATGACAGTTAGCATTTAACAATTATTAGCTTGTTAGATATAGCTTGCTTTAATATTTGTAAATAGGTACTGAAAAACCTTTTTTTGGGAGTATTTATTAAAGTTTTAATTTAATTTAATTTAAATCTTTCGTGCTCTCCAAACTTCCCGCATGCTCAATATCTCGACATTTTTAAAAACTAGTCTGCTACACAGCCGTTTTTAGTGTAGTCACGCAATGCTCCTCCCCACAAACGGCTGCTGAAAACCGAACTACATTCCTTTCCCTTTGTGTTTGTGGTCTAATGAACAAGCCAATCATGCACAAGAAGTTTGACAATACGTGAGCCGCGGGGCGCTAGGAAGCGAGCACGATTCTCAGTTTTCGACAAATCAATCAATTGTCGCTGAATTTAGACGGGCTCTGTGTTTTCAAGCAACGAAAAGGTTAATTTGCAAAAAAGTTTGTTTTAAGCGGTCAAGAAAGTTCCAAGTGAAAGAAAGGTTTGATAGGCCTAGAAGACTTTTACCAGGATCGGTTGGTTCTTCATTTAACGTGCATATGTACTGATATGTAATGAAGAATTTAAACGTGCCGGATGTGCTTATTGTGTTCCTGTGAATACTAAACTCTCAAGGGTACTGATTCAAAAAGCAATCTTTTAAATTATCGATGAGCGATTTCCTGAACTATACCTGGCAACTTTATGAGCACATCCATATTGTGCATCGCAATTGCTCGACTTGTTTGCTGCTGGTGCTTATCTCCTAAATTTTAACTAGGACTCGACTACGACAACACTACTCTAGTTAATTGCTTGTTTTCACGCGACGTTTTGATTATTCTGTCATTCACACATGGGGCACCGATAAAAGCAAAGCTGTGATTAGAGGAGTCACAGTACCGCAAAAGTGGCGCGAACACTTTCCAGACGATACAACGATCAGTAGCCCTTGAAAGTTACCTAGAAGAGGTTAAGAGCGACCTTGCAGAAATAGAAATAACAAAGCCAAAAAACAATCTGCCTCCGGCCGAACGTGAGGCTCTCAGAACCCTAAAACGTGACACTGAAATAAATCTTAAAAAGGCCGATAAAGGAACAACAACCGTAGTCATGAACACACAAGACAAAATTAAAGAAGGCCAAACTCTACTAGACAACAAAGACAACTACAGGCCTCTTGCATCACCCATGGTCACTGAGACAAACCATAAAGTTAAACAACTTATTACAGACCTCCACAACGGAGATCACATAGACGACATGACTAAAAAATGGCTTTGTCAAACACCAAATCCGCCTCGAATTCCAGAATTTTACACCCTCACTAAGGGCCTGTTTACATGGAGTGAGGGAACCCGGTCTAGTGGGGTAAGTTTCTTTTGTTTTCACGCTCTGGGGGACACAAAACAAAAGAAACTTACCCCACTAGACCGGGGTCCCCCACTCCATGTAAACAGGGTCTAAGATACACAAGCCGTCCCCGGTCGGCAGACCGATAGTATCAGGGTGTGATGGCCCAACAGAGAAATTATCATCATTTGTCGACAAACTCCTTCAGCCGATAGCACAACAACAAAAGTCGTATCTTAAAGATACTACCGACTTCGTCAATTTCATAGAAATTAGTCTCTCAGAGTTCTCAAGCAGTTTGATGATCCACCAGCTGAAACCCTCGCAATGTTTGAAACCCTTGCAACCCTCGCAACGCTTGAAACCCTTGCAACGCTTGAAATCCTCGCAACGCTTGAAACCCTTGCAACCCTCGCAACGCTTGAAACCCGTGCAACGCTTGAAATCCTCGCAATGTTTGAAACCCTTGCAACCCTCGCAACGCTTGAAACCCTTGCAACGCTTGAAACCCTCGCAACGCTTGAAACCCTTGCAACCCTCGCAACGCTTGAAACCCTTGCAACGCTTGAAATCCTCGCAACGCTTGAAACCCTTGCAACCCTCGCAACGCTTGAAACACTTGCAACTCTCGCAATGCTTGAAACCCTCGCAACGCTTGAAACCCCTGCAATGCTTGAAACCAGCACTCCCTCCACACGCGCGAAAATTATGAACGAGGCGGAATGAACGTGACACCATATGAACAATATCATTGGTTTGAAACCCTCGCAACCCTTCTCACTCTGTGAGCCAATCACAGTAGACCTTAGGATAGCTGCTACAGTACTGGAATATCGGCATTGCAGATGTCTGGCAAGAATCGCAATCGCTTTGAATCACTGCTCGGTGTATGGGCAGATCCAGTATACGGAACCTGCTGAGCATCTCTGCCTGCTAAACAAGCTTCTACAGTTGGTTTTAGTTCGGGTTTTAACGTGAAGTTGCTACATGATTGGAGTAATTTTGATCTTCCAAAGCTTATGCCAGTAGAACACATTTTCTTTATGCCTTCGTCATGTTTGTCTCTCACACTAATACACGCCAGGATACACGCCAATAAGTTACTCATTACGGCTCAGCCAATCAGGAATTTGCGGACGCCGGCGTCTGCAGAAATAAACAAAAGGGGGTTCTTATAGCAGGCGTTCCTTCCCCTCTCTCCCCAATCCCCCTCCCTTTTTCCCTTTCCCCCTATCACCTACCCCTTTCGACGCCTGCTACGCAGGCTACAAATATTGTATTGTATGAAAACCTGGCCCCAGTTGTTCAAACGTTGGATAGCGCTATCCACCGGATAAATCACTATCCAGTGGATAGCGTAATTGGTTTCCCTAATACTTATCCGCTGGATAGTGATTTATCCGGTGGATAGCGCTATCCAACGTTTGAACAACTGGGGCCGGAAGTATACTAAAACAGACAGTCAACTGCCCATTGATCCCGCCTGATCCAGAGGCCTCTGACAGCACTGAAACTTTGCTGCGCTTTTCACAAACATGCGAACTCTAAACTTCAAAAGCCACCTTCACAATTGTGTTTTTCGCTGCCGTCGATCACAAGCGACGAACCTTGAAACAGAGAAACACAAAACGGATCGAAATCCACAAATCACAAACCATGACCTCCTAAGAGGTCCGTTAAGATAAGATGATTGACAGCAGCGAAAAACGCAATCGTCGGTTGCCTTTCGCATGTTTGTGAAAAGTGCAGTGAATAGACGATCGTAATTTGCGGTCTACAGTCTACATGAAAACACACTATTTTTTCACAAGATAAAAAATATTCAGTTTTAAGATTTTCCTCTTGGTATTTTTCTCTAACTTAAGGAATAAAATCCTCTGCATTTTGTGACCTAAAAAAGTTTCAAAAATTTCTCGCTCGCATGTTGCTTTCATCAGCATGCACTTCAAACAATTTAAATAAATGAAACGATCGACAACATATTCTTTACCTGATACCGATATGAGTTAAAAATTCGCTCGAATTCATTGTTTGTCTCACCCATGACTAACTTTTCTTCATGGACGATAACTATGCCGCTTAATAACTCCTCCGAAGTTTTTGTGCTAGCTAAACAATATGGAATCACTATTTACAGTCCTTAGATATTAAAAAGACTGAACGTGACGCACTATTGTGACTTTGTTTACTTCTGATCACATCTTCAAGCGAAGTCTCTCTTTTCAAGCGATTCATCTCAATGCACAATAATTGACCCTTATATTAGTTAAAACCCTATGGTTCAGTTACTGAGTATATTAATGCTGTTTTTGCCCCTCACATTGACTGTGTTCGTTCGTATTCAAAACACCTTTAAGAAAATAAAGGTCATTTTAGTCATGTGTATTATGTTTCGAGATAAATGGATTATACGCTTTTTTAAGTTTCCATTTTGCGGTGACTTCAGTTTACATCTCCATAAAATGGTAGAAGAAATATCAAGAAACATCACGAGAGCTGAAAATTTTCAAAGGCATGATTCTGGAACTCGCTAAGGCTGACATAATGTAGCGTGCTTGCTGAATGGGCGAAAACACAGAATTGTGATCACAAGATCATGTACAAATTTAATGATAAAAGCTTAGCAAGATACAGATACAAACAAAAGCAAACCCCCTGAAACCTCGACGTGGGCTACACTTGTATGCTCTTCTCAGTCACCAAACCTCAGGGGCACCCAACGAGGATATAGTTCAAAACCAGTTAACAGAGCATTGTTGAACGTATTTTAATATTTAAACGGTAGATGTAGGCATATTTTTATCCCCTAAAAACTTTTCATCTGTTCGGATTTCCTAGCTGAAAGTCTAGTGATCCGAAAACAATAGGGATCAAAACTTACCTTTTCGAAAATTTCAGCCAGGAAAAAGCTCCCGAAAATTCTAGGTGGCCTTTTTTAAGGTAAAAATCCGTTAAAAATGGGTAATTATACCATTTTGTAGATGTTCGAAAATCCTAGGAGAAGCAAGCAAGCAAGAAATTTTACAACAAATGTTCCGAAAATTCTAGATCTCAAATCGTCTTCCGAACAGATATTTTCCGAAAATTGCCTTTGGGTGCCCCCGAAACCTTGTCAGTAATAGCTCCTATTTTCCTCAAGTCAAGCCTTGAACTTGTGTGCGAAATTCTCAGAGTTCCTACTTTTGTCCGTGTCTTCTTTATCCTTAGTATCCGAAATTTAGACCATCAAATTAAATAGAAGGAAATATTAAAGGAAAAGCCAGTCTTCTAACATAGCAAAGTTGTCACGTCCCTCGCTCATGGACGTGCGTAACATCAGGATTCATCTGAGTTCTGACATTCATCGGCAACTGAGTTGTTCGCTTCACTGACTACGACAGCTTACAATCAAGTCTTCAGCCATAGTTTCGTCAACTGGTGAAATACTTTGCTCATAAATTGTGCTTTTTAATTGCTCATGTACTACATCGATCGATAATGCTCTCTTTGAGTTCACGAAGCGGCCCCGTCGTTCCAAACCTGACGCTCAGGGACTGGTCAAAAAGTATAGGGGGGGGCGGGGGGGGGGGGGGGGTGGGCCGGAGCATTTGGAAATGTGGTTGATAAAAAACACATGACCCACCCCCTCCCTTCGGCACAAAAATGACTGACCCACCCCTAAAGCAAGGTTGGAAATTGCATGACCCACCCCCTAGTTAAAACATGGATGTTCGTTTTTCTCATATCAATCCATAAAACCTTGTTCTGTGCTTGACAAAATTTGTTGATACACTGCTAGAACCAATATCAAAATCACAGAAATCATACCTTTCACTGAAGAGATGAATGTGAAAAACAGAACATTTCTTGTTTCGATGGACGTTATGAGTCTTGACAGAAATATGCAGCAAAACTAGGGTATGTTGAAATTATCTGTCATAAAGCATATGAAAATTTCAACAAAGACAACCCATTGCCATGCTTAGATTAATCCTCAAAGAAAATTTCTTCCACTTCACTGGAAAGCACTACCTAAAAAAACCATGGAACTGCAATGGGCACAAAGACAGCAGTTTTGATTCCTTTGTCAATATTTTCATGACATATATTGAAACAACAACTCTAAGCAAAACTGTCTTTAGAACAACAGTTTGGAAATGCCACATACACGGTATCTTTCCCTATGGGACATGAGTAGACCAGACATCGAAGCCTTCATTGAACAAGCAAGCTTACATCACCCAACTATTGAATTCACGGCTGAAACATTTGACACTGTGACTGCGTTTTTAGACACGTTTGTATAAGAAGGCACAAGATTCAAGGAAAAATCTATCCTTGATGCAAAGACACATCTAAAACAAACGGAAAGCTTCTTGCACCTGCACACATTTCACCTCGTGTAACCCTCCAAATGTTAAAAAAGAATTTGTCAAAGGAGAAGCCTTAAGAATCCTAAGAAAAAACTCCTCAGAAACAACCTTTGAGGAAAATAATTCAAATTAAAAAAAAACAACGCTTGACGGACAGAGGCTACCCACAATCTTTTAGGGGCAATTTGAGATCTAGAATTTTCGGAACATTTGTTGTAAAATTTCTTGCTTGTCTGCCCCTCCTAGGATTTTCGAACATCTAAAAAAATTGGTATAATTGCCCATTTTTAAGGGATTCTTACCCTAAAAAGGTCACCTAGAATTTTCGGGAGCCTTTTTTCTGGCTGAAATTTTCGAAATGGTAAGTTTTGATACCTATTAGACTTTAAGCTAGGAGATCCGAACAGATGAAAAATTTTTAGGGGATAAAAATATGCCTATATCTGTTTAAATACTAAAATACGTTTAACAATGCTATGTTTAAGTGGTTTTGAACTATATTCTCGTTGTGTGCCCCCTATCTTTGATAGAAAACCTACTATCAGAAATTCACAAAAGGGAGTCTAAACTCCTAAAACAACACAACAAGGAGGAAAAAGAAATATTTCCATTCGTGACACAATACCAGCCCTCAGTGTCTACTATAAAGGAAGTTTGAATGAAAAAATGGAATCTTATACAAAACCAACTATAACTTCAACAAATTTTTAAAGAACCATTAATCATTTCCTTACAAAAAAGGAAAATCGTTAAAGGACATGCTCGTTAGAGCCGAAAAAAAAAAAGGCTAACAGAGGGTTCCACGCCCGTATAGATGTGCGGCCTGTCAACCTTTGTATTTTCTCGCACAACAGGTTTGTGAGTATTTTAGCAATAATTGCAGCTGCTGTGTTTCATATAACAAGTGCAGTCTACTGTCTTGTTAGTAAGTAGTATAGGGCGCACCGAATTAACCCCTTTTTTGGGGAGGATTCTCATTAAGGTGGGGAGGAATACATTAACGCCGATGACGTCATAGGCTATTGTCTTGATCTCATGAATAAAATGCGCAGGAATCTCATTAAGTATATCCAGTTTGACGGGTTTATCAATGATGTCATGTTCTATTTTTATCTTGTGGCGGTCATAGTTGGTATAACCGGTTTGACAGGTTTTAGTTATTTTTGGAAGATGATGTCATATGTATTCCGGGGTACTATGATGTCATAGATGTTAACTCAAGTCCACGAGTTATCGGAAATAGAACGAAAAATTTGATTTTCAAGGGCAGATCGGGCAGAAAGGGCAGAAAGGGCACCTTTTTAGCCTGTGTTTTTTCCCTGGGCGCGCGTGGAGATCTCGCGTGTAATTCGTGCAAGTCGAGTCAGGAAACAGGAATCTCATTAAGATAAGGTCATGTGCTTTTTTTAGTTGGTTTAGGATTTCTAGTTACTTTAAGGTCGATAAACGTCTTCGTTTTCGATTGGTTAGTTAGAAAATAAGAAACGTTTTTATTGGTTAATTCATACTGTCTGAGGAGCAAAGTCAAACTTGCCTGTGACTTAAAATCACGGAGGCGTAATGTAATTATGCAAGTCCTATTTCCTGCTGCTGTGATTGTCCTAGTTCCGGTTCACTGACTTTTGGCGGGCAAATCGTGCATATTAATGAGGGCAAAGACAAACTAGCTCTTGTCCTATTTGCTGCTGCTGTGATTGTCCTAGTTCCCGTTCACTGATTTTTGGCGGGCAAATCGTGCATATTAATGAGGGAAAAGGCAAAACAAATTAGCTCTACAGGAAAGACCCAAGGGAGAGAATCTTGACGTATTATTATAAAACAAATAACTTAACAAGGATCAATTAAAACACGCGACTCATAATTGCTAGCAATAAAACCACAAGAGAGATACCGTTTTAAAAACTTTATTAATAACAAAAAGAGTCAAATACACAGCGATTTGAAAGGAAAAGGGATGAAAATTAATCCATTGACTGACTATTACAAATCAGTTTTTTCTGTTCCAAAATAATCCTTCCGTGACTACACAATTTTCCTATGGCCTCTAAGACAAGAGTTCGACTTTCTTTGTTTCTTGCACTTTGTCTTGTTCTTTGTAGTTCGTCTTTTAGCTTTTGCTTTAAAAGAAGCTTCATTTCTTCGTGACCTTGACAGTTCGTACACTGTTTCTTGTG
>CAXIVM010001515.1:0-30301 GCA_964035705.1 Porites rus | reverse complement strand
GTAATGACAAGGGTTCAAGATGTTGTTTGCGCCGCAACTAATGAAACCCCATGTTTGTTGCAAACTCCGAGGCACAAGGTCTAGATCCTGAGGGCGCTCGTTGTGTCTCAGACGTGGCCCGCCCGGGGCTTTGCTTTCCAGGTTTCATTCGATGGTCAACAGTCAAAATCCACCCACTTTTTTCAGCAAATAAACTGACCAAAAGCAGCTGTTTCATTTTACTCCTTTGTCACTGGGGGGACCAAGGTTCCATGGGCAGGTTCCATTACCAGACTGGAGGTCGCACCAGTGCAGTGACCTGTCATTGCAAGCTTTATGACTGGCACAGCACTGCTTTCTTGTCAGCCCAGGACTCGACATGCGTGACCAAACAAAACATGTGACTCGTACGACACCATATGTTTTTTTCAAACGGTCGAACGCTAGTCAGTTAGGTCATGCTGGACTTTGGACGGGGCGTGGCCCCCACACGTGTGTGACCACTGTAATTCTGGAAGGACCTCTTGACCATTCAGGGGTTTGACTGCTACAAATTGAACTTCGATGACATGACCTACAAGCAGCTCAATACATTGGCAGGACTTCCGAGTGTTTGTGGACCTGTAACCTGGAACCTGTTGTATTTTCCAGGTCAGGTGGATCTTTTGAAGGCATTTTTTCCGTGCTGAGCTCTTAGCCAGTTTTTGAGGAGACAGCTGGTCAGTGCCAGTGGTCGGCTCGATCCTGACTGCCCTCCTGGGCTCCATCATCCCTGGGCCAAACGGGAGGCCCGCTTTGTGCGTGGTGCCTGATCCATTTTCCTTGGTTCCTGCAGAGCCTGGACCTGCCTGGCTTGATGAGCAAAGTGTCAGCGGGACCGAGACCGAAAGTGAGGAGCCAAAGGGACCAAACAATGATGCATCATCCAGTGAATGGGAGATTGAATCAAACCTGGCCCCTGCTGCACGTGACCCTCCTCTTGAGTGGTGCGCCCCTGTTGCGCGTGACCCTCCTCCTGAGTGGTGCATTTTCATGAAGAAATTTGATGCCTACTTGGTTCGAGACACTGGTGTCTCGTGTGTTGCCTGCAATCATGAGTTGGCCAATCTTGAATGCGCTTTTTTGTGGAATGGCTACCCATTCCATCGTGATTGCTTTATGTTCAAGGTCACCCAAGAAGGCAAGGAACTCGACGCTTTGCTGGAAGTTTGTGACTTTCACGCAGGTGCTTTGCCAGAACTCCAGCCGCCGCTCAATCAGGTCATGTTGTTGCTGACTGAGATGACAGAAGACACCCAGCCTTTGCCTGGCACCTTCGAAGAGACGCTGCCAGCGGATGAAACTGGCAGCCTGGAGACTTTCCCAGACACCTTGCCATTGCCCTAGAGGCCCTGGTCGTGTGTTGGAATGGTTCCTGCTGAAGCAGGAATGCTGCCTTTGTGCAGGCTTCTTACATAAGTCGTTGCCCAGCCTTTGGCGGCGAAGGATGACTTGAGCGTCCAAGAGGATCCTCTCAGTCTCTTTCCTTCAAAATTTTGTCTTGCATCCCACGAGAATCCCACGCACAGATGTTGCTCTTTATCCCTACCAGAACCACACAGACTCAGGTTCAGAAAAAGCTTGCAGTTGAGTTGCGTTGCAAATTGGCATGTGTAATTAAGCGCCGTGTTGACTTTGACCTGTGTTGAGTTCTGTGTTTTCAATGTTTGACGCCGACGGTGTTGATCGTGGCAGCTCAGCTAATCCTTTGCGTGTTGCAGCTTGCAGCGTGTGTGACCAGTTGCCAGTAGGCGCTTGAGGGCGGTTGCGTGTCCTTCCAGCGTCAAGGAGACCTAGCCCAGCATGGCGCCAAAGCCAACTCAGAAGGAGACAGAGAATGACAAGGAGAAGGAGAAAGATTCTGACGCTGAAGCCGAGGAGTCTGAATCTGATGTCCCAGACGGAGAGTGTGCTGAGTGTGGCCAGGTCTTCAACACACCTGACGAGGAAAAGTGTGTGTGTGTGCGTGTGTGGGTGGGTGGGGGTTTGTTGCAATGTTTTTTTGGGCATGTAGTCAAGTTCACTCACAGGGGGATTACGAGTTTGCCACTCCATTTTGCAGGACAGTCTTCCTGGCCATCCTCCACTCATGGTTGTTGCCACCAAAGGGACAGATAAAGGAGAATGCATGAGATGCTTTTACATTCGCCGTGGCTCATTCAAAAAGATCTCTGCATCTATGTTCAGGAAACTGCTCCGCAAGCATCCTGCATTGAAGGACAAGCTCCCAGGAAATAACTGAACATGTTTTTGCATGTTTTGCTTTGTTCTGCCCTGCTTACAACTTATGATGCTCCCTGGAATTATTCAGGATTCAACCAAGCTTTCTTTTTTTGAGTCTCTCATCGCTGAGCCCCAAGGTTTCGCAGCCTGAGGAAAAAACACATCAAGAACACCATGCGAAATCCTAATGGTTGGCCAAGGCATGAGGCCATTGACGTGCGACATTTCACAGAGACAAAGGACTCGACATTTTGCGATATCTACCAGGATTGGGTGGGCTGGGCCATTTCAATCGAAGCTCAAAGGTCACATGAAAATGTGTTCTGCATAGGTTTGGTTTAACTTTGCAATTTGAACTACTGTAATCTGAGTCAGCATTCAACTCAATTGTTAGTCCGTTTGAGGAGGGGAAGTGGATGGCAATAGCAGACTATATCAACGAGAAGGTCACTGACCCTGCTCAGAAGAAGAAGCTTCGTACGCACGCTCAGAAGAAGAACTACTGTGAGAAGGCTCCCTGGTAAATTTCAGAAAAGCCGCAGCATCAGCGTCACCGGTTGTAACATGTTTGGATTTTTTTCGATATTGATATTGCCGATATTGCTCATTGGCCAGTGATGGGTAGCCACCCAGGTTTTGGGGCTCCGCATTCAACAGGACCAGGGGAGCCTCATGTGTTGACTTGCGATTACAATGTGGACATTTCAAACACACACACACATACACAGGCTGGCTGACAGGCTTTGTGTTTTTGCCTCCAGGACGACACCGGAACCGAAGGTGTCATCATCGTTGAAAATGCCAAAGTGAAAAACGTTCGCATGGGCAGCAGAAACAGTCAGGAACGAGTGAAGCGGGTTGAGCACGCAGAGGGCAACGACGCCAAAATTGCCCACGAGAAGAACAAGTTGGCTTTTGAGGTCAATACCAACACGAAGGACATGATGTGGGACTTGAGAGATCAGAATATAATTATATTATGTTTTTCCTTACCAAATATTGCCACCATACAAATACTGTCCTGTGTTTACTGACCGCCTATTATTGTGAGTTTTGTTTGTGTTGTTTCTGGTCAGGAGGAAGAAGACAAGGCTTTCGGGCTGGTTGTGCCTGAAGAGGATGAGGAAGTTGAGCCGCAATCTGCCAATGAGTCAGATTCCGATGCCTCATCTGGTGGGTTTGGGTTTGCTTCCACGAAGGTAGCACGGAAGGAAGCCAAACCTGAGGCACCGAAGTCCCGAAAGAGAACCGGTGAGACCAGTGAGAAGCAGAACGACCAGGCTGAAAAACCTGGGGCTGGAGCTTCTTCTGGACGGGCTGCCAAGGCAGCCAAGAAGGGAAATCCAGACGATACAAACTCCAGTGCCAAACTGATCGAGAAGGCTGAGTCCGTGATCAACTTCTTTGAGGCTGTGGACACACTTGCTATGTGGAACGGCTCAACGAAACAAAAAGACCTTGACGCGAAGATGAACAAGGGTCACGACTTTTTACAGCAGCTGGGCACCATGAGCCAACCAGAAGCAAAGGAAAAGTTTGACAAGCTGAAAGCACTTCTTGAGGATGCTGGCGAGTGTGTTGAGTTGTATGGGGAGATACGCGGGAAAATCAGCGCATTCACAAAGGCTGAGCATGGTCCAGATCTTGAACTTTCAACTACCATTCGCCGAGTGAAGGAAATTTGCAACCAGCCAGATGATACATTCCCTGCAATTTTGGCCGACATTGCACGCGCCCTGACAGAGGCCAGGGCCAAGACCAAAACAATACAATTTGATACAGTACATGTTTGTTACCTGTTACCTGAGGTTACCTGTTGATATTTTTGGGGATTTTGCTTTTTGTGGTAGTTACAGTCTGTTATAGTCTAGTTAGTTACTGTATCCGGTATCCACAGTGCTATCATGATATCATTGATTTTCCCAAATGCTTGAGACTGAGGCCTGCTTCCGTGGGGCTGGTGACCCTTTTTGGACATTCTTGTCGCTCACAAGACCAGCAGCAATATCCGGGGAAGATGATGCACACACTCTTCCTTTGTCACTTGGCGCTTGTGCGGCTCTGAGCGAGCAACCTGGCACAGGCTTCAAAACAGTGCTCAATCTCCAATTGAATTTCTGGAACGCTTGGATGGATAAGTTTCGCAGTGCTGGTCCAGAAGCGTTACTGAGCTTGCCGTGAGCACCATTGCCCATCCAAACCTCTACTGGGGGCCAAAATACATCAGGACAGATAGGGTGCTGGTTTCAGGTGTGCTTCTTTCAACAAATCCAATAATTTTGCTAGCCTGACCTCATGAGTTCCTTTCAATCCCAGGACAAGCTCAAAGGCAAATGACCAGGGAGAGTCTACGGAGGCAGAATTCAAACCGTGCCACCATGGCCTGTCCGACAAGATCCTCCACGATTTGCAGAAGTTCTTGGCTTGCCATTGGTTCATGACCCACCAAAAAGGCACACCATTGCAGCAAGAAAGGCTGAAAGAGATCAAGGAGGTGGTAGCTCAATCAGGAAGGTTCACCCCCCGATGCAACTTGCTCTTTAGATCGAATACCAGGCTCAGGACAAGTGGTTGTTTTCTTTGAACAAGCCGGCCCCAGCCGGCCTTTTTAAATTCATAAATGATGCAATGCACTGTCACTCAACTGAACACAGACCATTGGCACTAGAGAAAGGGAGACGGGAGACTTGTGACTGGTCATTGCGTGCAGTTGGTCAGGACGCTCTGGGAGGGCGTCATTGAACTTGCCAAGATGGCAGTTGATGATGACAAGGCTTGCGCTCACTCCAAGAAGTTGGTTAGCTCTCTGACTTCATTGAAGGGCGTGATTGCCAAGGAAGACCACGAAGCCGACATGCCAAAGATTGAGGCCCTCATTTCAGAGTGCACCAATGCCCATGCATACCTTGACGCGTGCAAGAAAACAAATGGAGACGACGCCAAGGAAGTGTCAGGGAACTTGGCATCTGTTCTTGAATCTCTTGCTGAGCTCAGTGGTTCACAGGCTTTGGGATCTCTGGAAAAGGAGTTTCAAAGGTATGTCAGTGACCTTTGGTTGGGAGATGCCGGGGAGGTGCTCCCACTAACAGCGCGAGATAAAGCAAAAACGATGCAGTGCTTCTGGAAGGTAGCAGTTCAAGGCAGGGTCAATTGACAACATGGACAAGTCTGGCATGACCATGACTGAGGTTCATCTCCTGTTCTGGGGGACTAGTGGCAGTACTAGTCCTAGTGGTGGTAGTTTTGGGCCTAGTTTTGGCATACTCAATGACTCATACATACTGTATACTGTTACTTGCTTATCCTGCTCTGCACTGCTTTTGCGCAGGCTCTGTCTGCAGCATGATTCTTCAGCAGAGCCCTGGCCACTACGGGGCTATGTAGGAATGGGCAAGGCCTTGCTAGAATATGGACAGCACGAGCAGCCTACAGTGAAGCAGATGTGTGACTTTGAAGCCACAGTGCAGAAGGTCCTATCAGACTGCCAAAAGCTTGAGGGACTCCCTGGGTGGGTGAAGGAGGGGAGGCTCGCAGTGGAGAGGTTCAGCTTGTTGCTCACTGAGCATGCGAAGAAGGAGTGGAGCAGCAAGATTCAGTCACAGGGATTGGCAGACGCATTGGGCAGCATCCAGAAGGAGAAGTTGACCTTGTCACCAGATCTGACCAAGTGCCTTTCGGTACTGAAGTATGGCAAGCTTCTCCAGGAGTTGGGCAGTGAGCCTTCCGTGTCCCTCATCCAGGACGTGAAGAACCTGTTCACTATTGAGTCTCTGGAGATTGAAGATATCAAGTTCTTTTTTCCCGAGGTCCCAGAGAAGGTTACCATGTTCCGGGCACAGGCTACCACATCAGCCATGACTGGCCTCAAGGAAATTGAGGACTTCATTAAGGAGGGTCGCAAGTTGCTGTCAGACTTCAGGCACAGTCTGGCTGACAAAACTCTAGTCTGGGTTGTTGTTCGATGTTTTTTGTTGCTCTTTGACTCTTTCATTGAACAATATTAAAATCAAAACTCACAGAACTAGTAGAATGTGATTGTAAGAGCAGTAAGACTCTAGTATTCAGGCTCCAAACTTCAAACAGTTCCAGACTTCCAGACACTTTCCTTGCCTTCAATTGAAACAGTGTTTCCTTGCCACCCCTGCAGTTCAATCGTGGACTGTGTTACCCATTGGAAGATCGAACCAATCATGCCAATCTTGGAGAACCCTACCACCAATAAGACTTGCGAGAAAGTGGCTGAATGGCGCAAAGGTGCACTACCTCACCTGGATCTCCTAAAGGTGATCTTGTCTTGGAAGTCAAGCAAGAACAGTTCAGATGAGATTATGTCAAAAGCAGTTCCACTTCGCAAGGGTTTGGAGGACAGAAAACATCACTAGAGTTGGGGGCCAGGTCGGTCACTCTCCCGTCTCAGATGACGAATCGTGATTTGTTTGTTTCTTTACTTTGGATTGTCATCCCCTGTCCAAGGAGCTCCGTCACTCAGGAGCATTGGCATGTTGCTGTGCCATCATCACCGAGGCTGTCACTCATCCAGAGAAGTATACAGAGAGGTTGAAGTGTGCCAGGAAGATGTGCAGCTACATGATGAACACCTTCGGCCTGTCCAAAGAGGACCTTCCTGAGTCCCTACGTGTCAGATTCGAGGAATTCTCAACAGAGACATCGTGCCTTTGCAAAAGGTACTAGTCATTGGTCATTCAGACTCTTGTTATTGTGTTCCTTTTGATTTGGGATGATTTTGGTTTCAGCACGTAGTTTGCAAATTTAACAGTTTTTTTTGATTTTGGGGCTCTCAGGGAACCAGCTGAGAAGGAAGCTGATGCTGATGATGGCAAAAGGAAGCGCAAGCCGGCGCCGAAATCCGCAGAGGGAAAACCTGCTGCCAAGCCTGCTGGCAAAAGGCCAAAGAAGTAGTAGGTTTGTCAGCTGAGTAGCTCAGCGGTCGTGTTTATTAGACCCTGATTCTATGTTCTTCAGGCTCGTCATTTTCAAGCTTCAGGTTCTCTCTTTCTCTCTAAAAGAATCAGAAGAAAAAGAAGAGATCAAAGGTTTGAAAAAGAGTCTTTCCTAGAGAATACAGTAGGTATCTCTGCAATTGGGAAAGCAATCTGGGTTCCAAGGATTAGGACTAGGCTCAGGTTTCTATACTATAAAATGATTCCATAGGCCTGATGCCAAGGGGAGGCATCACTTTTCCATGGTGGCCATTCAGAAGAATGGTGAAGGCTCCGGAAACTAGACTTACAGCAGTCACAGCAGTGGAAAAAGAACTGGACTCTGTGTGCCTGAAGGGATTTTTTTATATTTAGTTCCCATGGATTTTACATATAGTTCTGGGCAGTGCTTGGGGCCTCAATGGATAAAGAGGCCCACCCAGACCACAAGCAAGAAGGTATTAAAATGTAGTATAGGTTTTGAGTCTTTGGTCCAAGGTTGAAGGTGAAATCAAAACAGGAGTATACTCATGCAGTGCATATCAGTGCATATGGATGAGCGCCAGCTTTGTTCCCCACATCCAAGATTCCACAATCTTCCACATACTGTAATGTTTGAGAAGTGTTGCTCTAAAGATGTCTATAGACTAAAGATGCCAGCAATCTCACCCATGCATCCGGCCGCTCAGTGGTACATCGGGAAGATCGCGAGACAATCCTCTTGGAACCGCAATTGCTTCTGTGGTGGAAGCGACCCTCGGTCATTGCGGGGTGGGTTGTGGGTTCAGGGATGTGGGTGCAGGAGTGCTTGCATGAGGGTGAACATTGCATTCAACTCGAGGTGTCATGTCCCTCAACCATTTGGTGGATTCACAAGGTGGCCCGAGCTATAGTGACCTAGTGACCAGACCAGCGTCTCTGTCTCTAGACCTTTCCCACTCGGTTCCGCAATGGTCTCCTCATCATCTTCATGCCCCTCGACGCCTGGCAAGCCAGACTTCGAATGGCTGCGTGCGACACCAGAGGATGAAGAGGAATATGTTCAAGCCCTTCAGACACTTGGGATAGAAATGGCGACAGCGTGTCCTCCCCGTGTGAGAGAGGAGGCCATTCCTCCTTTGGGGACAGAGTCAACATCAGAGTTGCTCGTTGGTAAGATTACATCTCGGTGCAAAGAAAGGCTTGTGAACCTCAGCTGACTTTTGGTCAAACCAATGTTGTGCAGTTTTGCAAATGTTGTTTTCGCTGTGTTTGCAATCTGTTCAGAGGTCTGATTGCGTGGTCGATATGGCAGCTTAGGATCAAGAACTTTTGGGCCATTCACACGCTTCTTAAGTTCCACCAGTTCCAAGAAAGGAAGCCCAGTTTTGCAGAACTGGAAGTGATTTTGGTCAGCTTCAACGAGCACTACCAGGTGACCCTTCCATACGTTTTGTCGGGTCATGTGCGTGATCTCCACAAAACCTTTGTTGGTGTTCCAATCGATCGCAGTCCTTTGCCCAATCCCGGTCAGGGCCTGGCTATCCGCGAGACTCCAGAGATGGTGCCTGGCCGGCAGAGCAAGAGTATGAATCAAAAAGCTACCAAAACTATACATGCCCATAACCTACCGAAAGGTATGATGCATCCATGTCCATAGTTTCATTTCTTAGGACAAGGACACTGCCATGCGAATGCACATGAAGAAGCTTGGAAAACTATGGTCTGGCGTTCGCAGGAGAGTCTGTACTTGAATGTTCACTGGAATTTAGTGAACCAACATCTAACATGCATGCATATTTAGTCAACTGCTGTGTAGGATGTGGCAGTCTGCGCGAAATGCATCACGTTCACCATGGATTCAGCTTCTCAAAGACCTCATGCGTCGGAAGCAGCAGGCCTCATCAGCTTCAGGCAAATCCAATCAGGTCGTGGATGATGCTGACCTTGACGCCGAGACTGAGGTATTGGGAGAGAGTGACAGTGGATGTGAGTCATCCGATGGGATTCCTTCTTCTTTCTTTGATCCCAAAATGAACCCAGAGTATGATGGGTCTCAGTCTCCAGCTTCGGGGTGCCCGGAAACAAACACTTTGCAGGTGCGGTGGTGTACAAAACCGTTTACAACAGATCTGAACACTGAAAGTCATTAGTGTCTGTTTGAGCTGTGTTCCAACAAGTTGTTTCCACTGTATTGTTCCACAAGGTGGTTGATGCTGCGAGTGACTGCAGCAGTACTATGTGGCAGAGAGTTGCTGATAACTTGAACAGCGATGCTTCAGAACCATCAGCCGGGAACGAGGACGAGAAGCAGGCGCGTGTCCATCATGAGATGGTGCCCTATACAGAGGAGGACCCATGGTTTAGCCTCATTGACTCAGAGGTGAACTCAATCCTTGCCCAAACCCAGAGGAGGTGGACCATCAAGGCAGGTCTGGTGTGATTTGTCCTTCACTATTCCTTCACCGTCCTTCACCTCCCTCTGTCCTTTTGACCCCTTTTGACCTCTCTCTCGCAGGATCCTGAGGGCTTCGACGATGCTGTCGAATCGCTGAAGCCACCGCCTGTGTCCGTGGCTGGCAATCGGTGGAACGGGGACAAAAAGAAGAAGAAGAATAAGAAGAAGATCGATAAGGGCAGTTGCAAAGGGATGAAATCCAAAGAGCCCAGGGGACCCAAAGAGTCCAAGGCTTCTAGCGCTGCTAAGCGGTCCAGTGAAGGGGATGACACCAACCGGAAGCGTCGCCTCTCGACTTCGTCGGCGATTGCAGAGAAGGCCTCAGAGAAGAGTGAAATTCTGTCCAGCTTCCTGGATGCTTACCACCCCCTCATCCAAGCCCTTCCTAGCTGCTTGTGGCCAGCGTCGGCCAAACACGGCCAACATTCCTACACTGTGCGCCTGGGACTTCAAAAAAAAATATATATATATAGTTATACAGAGTATACGCAAAGAACAACATGGATGTACCACAGTGATATTTGTTGAAGTGTGGGTGAGATGTCTCCATATCCCAGGCCGCTTGGCGATGCTCGTGTGGAGGTTCTCTTGAGGCAACAGGCCTTCAAGCCAAAAATGAACTTTGAGGGCAAGAAACTTTGTGGAGATGCTGCCCGCTCGATCCCAAGCAGCAGTACACCCCTAAACACACTGTGGTATTCAAGCATCCTAGGAGTTCCTTTGCGCTTGGGACTGCGCTTGGGAGTCTCTTCTAGCATCTCAGGATTTCCTTTGCTGGCAAAGACATGAAGGAGGCATGGGCCACCGCGGCAAAGGTCATGGGTGTGGAGAAGGACATCGACTAGCCGGGGTATTTGTATGAGAGCAAGAGTCTCTGGGGATTTGAAGGAAGGGCCTCGCATATACTCTCTATACAATCTTTCAGAATCTTTCAGATGTAAACAATCTGTCATATGCTGACAGCTAACATGTTAGATCAAGCGAGCCCCAAAACCTTCAAGGGGATTTTAATTTAGACATATTTAGACTCTTTAGACTTCAGTCGAAAAGCTGAGTGTCCCAGCTTTGCAATGTGGCCACGCCGGCCAATTGGAACCTTTACGCGCAAGGAACGGATGTCAGCCAAAAAGGGAACAGGGAAATGGTGGGTGCAATAGGAAATAGTTCACAGTCGCGACATGTCTCAACAATCCAAGGAATGCCATGGTGACGAGGTGCTGCATATGCCTTATGATGTGCTGTGCCCTTGACATCCCTTGGTGTTTGGAACAGCCGGGTTCCAGCTTGCTGGAATTCCACCCGCACTTTCAATTCATTTGTCGGCGGTTCAATGTCTACCGGGCTACTTGGTTTTGATACAAAAGTTCCAGTCTATGCATGTTTAATGCGCAGATGCTTCTTTGAGAAACGTACACATAAGAAGTATCCACACACTCGAAAGCTGAGGTGTTTATTTGGTTGGGGGCATATGGAGGGACCAGTGGCCAAACAAACAATTGGAGAGCGGTCAAAGAAACATGTTATGCAGTTTGCAAGAACCTTTTGAAAGACACTTGTCCTTTTCAAGAACCTTTTCAAGAGGTGATCCCTGGGAAAAGTACCTGAGGCCCCAAACCCACGGTGATCTACAGCAACTACAAATGGATTGCGGACCTGTACATGCCTCTTCCGAAGGATACCAATTTCGACGCATCCATGTCAATCAAGCAGCTAGGTAGAAATGCAACGCAATGCATGTGATCCCAATTAGGGTGTGCATGTGCCATGCTATAGACTGAGGTATATCGACCATGCTGGACTCCAACGTGTGTGTGGAGGGGCTGACCTCAAGGCTAGCCAGTACTATCCCAAACTCTTTGGGCATTGTGTGGCCCAATGCTTTGAGAAACAGCTTTCTGAGATCAAAGAAGCTGTCAAGAGCCGTGCGCACTTTGACTGCATGTGGTGCATGGGTCACATGGAGCAATTCAACCCAGAAGAACAACCTGCGCAACAGCTCGTGCCCAGGCAAAGTCTTGGAAAGCTTCGGAAGCCTCCAAAGAGTATGAAGGACTGGATATCCTACACGTCTTTGGATTATATATATATATATATACCAGCCAGTGGAGTGGAGAAAGCTCTATAGGGCCCCAGTGTGGATGTGAGACATGTATGTTCCTGCACCCCACCCCAACCCAAGTGGGCGTCCACACCGCTCTGCAATCTGCGCAGGATGGCAAGTGGGCAGAAGCTGCCAACCTGCTGCAAGTCATGCAAGCGCTGCGTGGCTAAGCCACGTGTATAAATTAGAAAGCTGGAGAGAGTTGGATCCACCGGTACTATAACCCATCATCTCTTTCCGAGAATTGTTGAACAATTACACATTCTGAGTTCAGAGTTGGTGACATGAAATGACTCCAAGAGTTTTTTGTTGAAAAACTTACCCAACCATCATTTTTTTTGAAATCTGAAAAGCCGGGAACCCGGGAAGAATCCGGGAATCGCCCGAGAATTCCCGGGAAAATTCCTGGGTCTGGCAATATCTGGAGTTCTAAAGTTTTTGTGGTGGTTTCTTCTCGAATTCCCGGAGTTATGTGTTCAATTTCCCGGATTCCCGGAAATCTATTCTCGGATTCTCGGTTTGGGGATGTGATTCCCGGAAATCTGTTCTCGGATTCTCGGTTTTCTTCTCGGATTCTCGGTTTGGGGAGGTGTTTCATTCCCGGATTCCCGGATGTTTGGGTTCAGGAGTTCCGTGGGCCCAACTCGATCGCTACCAGCTATAGCAAATTCAGCTATACAGCAGAACATACACTTCAAGAGGAAAAGGATATTGTGCATGATGTGAGTTCGAAAGACTTAAATCCATATATTGTGAAGATTTGTGACGATATGTATTGTGACATATTGTGAAGTTTTGTGAAGGGCATGTATTATACACGCAGGCATTTGTGTGAGACTAGTTGGGGAGGGTTCGCGCCGTTTACTCATGTCGGCCCCTACTCATAGGCATCGGTCAAAGTCTGCTCCTCGGGGCAGATCACCTGACCCCAGAGCTTTGAGAAAGGCTGCAAAATCAATCAAGGACAAGAGTTCTGGGTATGTGACACCACCACCCAACAGCAGCAAGGATGACCGCAGTTCCGGCAGCAAGAAGTCTGATCCAGTCAGGCGCAAGATCAGCTTTGGTGAGAACAAGGTGCATCATATCGAAGCAGAGAACATATCGCCTGCGGACATGAGTAGCAAGAGGGCTGCAAAGATCATTTCTTCTTTGAAGGACCCCTCTGTTTCTAGAAACCCATTGTTCAAGCACACAGGTTCTGCATCTCCCATCAAAATCCATTCAGTCATGAGTGCAGGACAAGTCGACCGCAGAGAAAAAGGAAGCCGACGCTTCGGACTCTGACCAGGATGTAAAAGTGAAGGCCAGGGAATACTGGGCAAGGTTTGAGAGGCCAGGGATGACTAAAGAAGACGTGCGTAGATGTAAACGTAACAACAGAAAGAGAGAAAAGGAGATCATTAGGGCTATGCAAACATGGTGGACTTCAAGAGGGACGCTTCAGGCAAAGAAGCGTTCCAAAGAAAGCGAGCGGCAAGACAAGAACAAGAAGACAAAGACCGAAGAAGATAGCAGTGAGAGTGAGAAGGAAGATAAGAAGGACGAGAAGAAGCTGAAGGAAGAGAAGAAGCATAAGGAAGAGAAGAAGCAGAAGGAAGAGAAGAAGCAGAAGGAAGAGAAGAAGCAGAAGGATAATGAAAAGGAGAAGGCACAGGTGAAAGAGAATACACGCGCAAAGAAGGAAAAGGAGCAGAAAGCAGAGGAGAAGGAAGAGAGCGAGGACGATGAGAGTGAGGAAGAGAGTGAGGAACAAGAGAGTGAGGAGGAATCCGGTGGTGAGAACAGCGACAATAGCCAGGATGAGGACAGTGAAGATGGAAGTGAGGAGAGTGGCTCTGCAGAGTCTGGTGAAGATGAAAGTGAATGTGATGAGGAGAGTGAAAGTGAAGATGGTGCAAACGACAGCGAAGATGAGTCTGAGAAGAAGGAGGCGCCAGGCATTCTGAAAAAGATGGACGCACCACCCTCTGAAAATGGGTCTGATGACTCAGAGGAGGATCAGAGTGATGAGAGTGATGATGAAGAGAGCTGTGAGGAGGACAAAGAGAAGGTGAAGAAGAAGGAAAAGGTGTCAAAGAAGGATAAGACAAAGAAGAAGAAGAAGAAGGATAAGAAGGAGAAGGATAAGAAGGAGAAGGCTGAAAAGAAGAAGGGTGAAACGAAGGATGAAAAGAAGAAGGATGAAAAGAAGAAGGATGAAAAGACCGATGGCAAGGAGGATAAGGAGAAGGATGGGAAGAAAAAGAAGGGCGAAAAGAAGAGAAAGTCAATGGACAGACATACGGATGAGCCATCAAAGAAAGAACACAAGGCAGAGGACGAAGAGAAGGAAGGAAAGGTATGGACTTCCACCAAGTACAGAGCTGAATGGCAAAAGTTTGGCAGGTGGTGCCAAAACAAAAAAAGATGTCCTGCAAAGATCATCGCTGCTTGCAAATCGCAGGCCAGCACATTGTCCCAGGCTGACTTTCCATTAGCTAGATAGTAGATGTCCTTTCAACCTCTCCTGGCATGTTTCACACAAACCTGTTAACCTTTCTTGGGATGGGCACAGTTGTTCACCTTTAGTTCTCGCGGGAGTCGAGGCAGCAGCTGTTCAACGAGTTCATGGAATCCGGAAAAAACTTTGCTGAGGTGGAGGCCCGTTTCGAGCAGCGGCTCGAAGAGAGCCAAAAAACTAAGGTGAAATATGGGTTTCGGTCTGAAACCTGGCTGGTTCAGAATCACGGAGAGCGGAAAGCCAAAAAGATTATGGAGAGGAAAAAAACCTGGGGTTGAAACTCGCCTTCAATTATGGCACTTTGTATGTGTCTCCCCACAACCGCCGCCAAACCCCGTCGGTCAAGCCACGCCTTATTGTGATCATCCCGGACCATCGCTATCCATCGCTCCTGCACGCAGCAAAGGATCATCCCGGACCCCGAGCTTCCGGGGGAGGACGAGTTGCTCTACTTTGTCCTTGTTGAGTTCAACTTGGAGGACATCAAGGAAATGAAGCGTGTCATTCAGTTGGAGATGACCGGTACCCTTGACAGAGATGGGTTGAAATCCTTTGTCGAAGCTATTTAGCCGCAGTGTGATCCAATATATTGAATCCAAGTTAGCTTTCATTCATTTTGCAATTCATGGAACCCCAAATCTCTGAGGCTGGAGGCTGCTTGGATGGGAAGCAGCATCTAGCAGTGGGCGAGCTGCAGTCAGCAGCCGGCATGAGTAAGATGATCAATGAGGTGGGCTTGGGAGCGAAGGCAAAGAACAAACCGAAGCCAGGTGGTGGTGGAAACCCTAAAGAGAAGGAGGTCAAGAAAGTTGAGCCAGAGACACCACTAGCACTAGCAAAAGAGCTGGTAGAGAAGATTTTGAAGGACATGAATGAATGCAGGTGTCTAGACTCAATGTCTAGCCTCAAACAGTAATGTGTCTCAGGAAGTTGTTGGACAGTTACTTGGACTTATTTTTCTTTTCGCGTCATCCGAGGAACTATGCCTTCAACCTCAAGCCCCACTCTATGTCGCAAGAACTCATCGAGCAGCTGAAGGCTTGTTCAGTTGCACTTGGCGAGCAAGCAGAGCTGCTTCAACAAAAGATCAAAGCAAAAGCCAACAAGAACAAAGATTATGCAGACCTTGTGACTAAGGCCCACCTTTTGTTTGTTTTGTTTTCCTGGTGAGAAATAACGATCTAGCTAGCTAGTCTGGGGCTGGTGGTTGCCTAGGTGGAAGAACTTCGCAAGATTGCCAAAGAGCGAGTGACCCTGGCGAAAGCGTTGATCCGAGCTGTTGACAAGCCAGCAAAAGCGGCTGCCAAGTCAAAACCCAAGGATCCTTCCTCAAGTTCCAAGACCAAATAGGTCAAGTCTCACTATTTCTTGATGTGGTTTGCTGGGAGTAGGGTACTTCAAAGTGCCAGTGCCAGCTTTGCGTACTTCAGGGGATTGAGCAGCAGGCCAGAAACCCATCTCTAAAGCATATTTAGAAAAGTGTTGTGGAATCTGGTCAACAGTATCCTGTTTGCCGAAGGAATGGGCGAAAGCCTTTGCTCGAAATCTGTCAAGTTGCTAAACAGCAGCTGACCTTGGGGACTCAGGGTTGTGGGACTACCTACAACGATGGAAGAACAAAGGCTGAACGCCAACCGAATTTGTTTTGATGCGCAACCATGCAACCCAAAGCCTACACCCGACATGCCACTGCTGTTTCTCCCATTGATGCTTTCAACCTACCGCAGGTCGAGTTCGGCGACAGCAAGATCAAGGTCTCCTCGAGATCATCCACGTGGTCTGGATGCTTTGCCATGCGATCCTCGAAGCGCCTGGGCAGCCAACGCATACGAGCCATGTCCATGACACCGCAGCCTACCACATGTGCATCACAGCCTATACCACTGTGCACGGCCTAGGTGTTTGGACCATGGCTTCAAGTTCTTCAAAGCGGATCTTGAAGAAGATTTGCTCTGGGGTGACTTGGAGAGTTTAAACTATCTTCAATCTTCAGGGGGTTGACTCAGGTGTTCAAAGGCTTGGAGAAGTCTCTTTTGGATCAGGTCTCATGTCTTACAATTGATATGTCCCGCATCTCAGGCCACTTCTGCGACCGATGGCTGCCTGGATGCGAAGCACCTCTGGGAAGACCATCTGGAATGTCCCTTGGCCCGGGAAATGGCGAGGTGGTATGATGGTGGACACGCAGAAAGATCTTTCTCGAGGTGCATGTTCCGGGCAACATGTTCATAAGGTTTATACTTCATATGGTTTATATATTTTACATGGTCTCCCAACAGCTGTTCATGTGTTTGTTCCACAGGTGGTGTCAGAAAGTATGCACACTACATCCAGACAAAGTTGAACTTCCTTTATGCGTTCCTGATGAGAATGGTGAACTGAGCAACACGCAGTGTCCTACAGCCATCATTTGGCCATGGGACTTTTTCTCAACCCTTTGGGAACAAGGTCATTTTACCCAATGGGTGGCTGATGACAAGGACAATGCAGCGGGTAGGACAAAGGAATATTCGGAGTTCTGTGAGCGATTGGAAGACTGGTTTCCACGAGTTGGTCTACAACGACATGAGTATGAGACATGTGTGCCATTGTTTTTCCATGGTGATGGTGTGCGTATCTACAAGCACCAAAAAATGTTTGTGTACAGTCTGTCGAGCACATGCAGGAAGGCAGCTTCGACCGAGTCCAAACTGGTGTTCCTTTGTGTCAGGGAAAACCTGCTGAGAAAGGGTGAAACACACGATGCCATTGCTCACATCATTGCATATATCAATGACACCCTTCGCACTGGATGTTTTCCTCTGAAGGATTATCAGGGGAACCAGTGGCGTCCAGGGAGTTTACAACAACGTCGTGCTGGCAAGACTTTTTGCAGTGGCTGGACTATGACGTTCAGTGCCTGGAAGGGAGATTGGGAAGCACGCCAAGTGGTTCACAAACTCCCCAGGTACTATCGTACAAAAGACATCTGCGAACACTGCCTTGCATCGTATTCGGATGAGTTTACTTTTGCTGACTTCAACTCTGACGCAAACTCTCAATCCTTACGGTTTAGCCACGAAGAGTTCATGATGCTGTGTGGCCCCGACAACAAGTCACAGTGGGTCAACGTAAGAGGTTGGACCAAGGACAGGAACTTGGAGGTATCCTGAATTGAAAAGCAGTACTATGTGTCATGTTTTTTTCTTAAGCCCTATCCACCACCGAACCCCTCTTGGAATCCGAGCCATTCGATCGCCATCTGAGGATCTGCTACACGTGATGCATCAAGGAGTTGCGTCGGTGTACATAGCTGCACTTATATGTGATCACATTGTGAGCCGGGATCCATCTATAACTTTGAAACAACTTGATCGAGCCCTTAGCACCGAGATTTACATACACTACAAACGGTGGTGTAAACGTCATGGGAAAAATGTGACGCCCTGCTCCCACATCTTCAATGCCATGAGGTTCAACAAGGAGAACTGGCCTGACTACCCAGAGCTTAGCTCAACATACAAGGCATCTGTAACCAAGTGCTTAATGTACTGGTGTGCAGAGTTTTTGAAAGAACAGGCATCAGGCGAGATCCCGCGGTCACATCTCCGAGCATATTGTGCACATGCGTTTGCAAAGTTCCAGCGTGTCTGTGACCAGAGCCCTCAATTTTTCAGTGATGAAGAAACGAAGTGCTGTGTGGATGCTGGCCGTACCGGGCTATTGCTATATCAACAACTAGCTACTCAAGACCGTGAACGCACTGACACCAAACGGTTCTACAAGATCACACCGAAGTACCACAGCTTTTTCGAGATGTTGCTGTATATTGAAAAAAGCCGCAGAAACCCAAGGCACCTCAACACTTAATTGTACTGGTTCTTTTTCTAGGTTACTTTTTGGTTGATGTGTGTTTTCTCTGCGGGTGTGCTGGAAGATCTTCATCCAAGGTTTGATGCATGCTATATGGACGAAGATCTAATGCTACAGTTGGGCAAGATAGCCTGCCGCACCCACGTGCTGACTCTAGACACAGTCACCCTAGGGAGATACAGAGCGTTACTCCAGCTGTTTGTTTTCACCTAGGCTGCCTCAATGTCAGGCTAGTCTGTGAAGCTTGAAAGGTCTGTGAAAAATCAAACCTTGGGCCACGCATGAGTGGCGCGACCGCCGAGTTTGCATGCGCACATGTGGCCCCTTAAGGTTGGAACGTGTTCTTGAGGCACATGCGTGTAACCCTGTGTGTCTTTGGTGGGCCTGTGACGTCTTCAACCCTGGGAGCTTAAGGTGTAGCTAGTGTAGTTACTATACATACACATATATTTACATACGCCCTGGCTCAAGCTCATTCGCTCAGAATGACCCCTGACCTTAAAGCCCCAAACTTTTGCTAAAGATCTATAGCGCGCCAACGTCCAAAGCCCAAACTTTTGCTAAAGATCCAGCGCGCCAAAGTCCAAAACCCAAACTTTTGCTGAAGATCTTGGGCAGTCAAGGAATGCTAAAGGATTTCCTGCGTGGCAATCCAATCCAGACACCGCAGTGTATGGCATAGTTCCTGATAACATAAATGTATGTTTACAAAAGGCTCAATGGATAAGCCCTCATGTTAACAAGGCTCAAACGGCTAAATGGATAGCACTCCTGGCTGACTAGGTTATGGGGGATTTCCTGGACGACACCGCCCTAAACCTTCTGAGCATGAAACTTGTCAAGGCTTTTCTAGATGTCGGACTCTATGAAAGCATGGCCTGGGCTAGGTGGGGAGCCAGTAAGTGGGTTCAAAGAACCCAGGGCTGTGCTTCCACCAGGCTATGTCCTTGAAATCAACTTCACGGACTTTTACGACATGATCAAAAAAGCCTTCATCGACCAAGCTACCCGCACCCATATGGACGCCATTTTGAGGCGCGCCGCCTTCCTGGTGAACTCGAAGACTCATCTGTACTACCGCCGAGCAGGCATCAATGAAGACAAGGTTCCCCGCGTCGCTTTGTCAAGCGATGGGTTCTTGACAGCCGATGGCAAAAAGGTGTACGGTGAGTACAAGGCAGGCCAAAAGGAAACGCCTGAGGATTTCATGGAAGAGGTGAGAAAGGAACAGGAGTGGGTGAGCATCATCATGAACAAACGATTTGAGGAAAGGCGGATGAGCAAGCAGGAGGCCCGAGATCGAAAACATCTTCGCGAAGCCCTGTTTGGTGACAAGCCGAAAGAGGAATCTGCGCTAGAGACCTTGCAGGCACATGAGGAGGAGCGTGTCGCAATAAAGAGGGAAAAGGAAGAGGTTACAATGAACCATGTCTTCAAGAAAGCTCGTGTGTGGAGCCGCGAACTGGCCTCATCGCCCATTGTCATTGACCTAGATCCGGATAGCAAGGAAGAAACCCGAGCACCAAAGCACGACGCCAACCCAGAATGCGCGCATGAAGACGAAGATCCCTTCAACCACGGCTTCGCCACCTACCAGGAAGGATGAACTATCTGCTATAGGAAATTCACTTGCGGGCTTTTCACTCTATAGGCGCTCAGGTCCGTAAATCGGTCTGTAGCAGGGTGACTGCGGAATCCGCGGGCCACTGTGGGGCAGTGGACTGGAAGGCGCAGGTCAAAGCAAAGCAAAACAATGAAAAAAGGTGTTTGCTGTGCATCATTTTGCATGTGTCTTCTTTAACGTTAACAGTCTCAAAGCATCAACAAGTACACAAACGCAGGTCATTGAGAATGATATCAACAGTCTGCTTCTTGCACGGCTCCATTCGCAGCCTTCTGGTCAATCACGGGGGATTGTAAAAGAAGCTTAAAAACTAAGCATCTCAGATGAAGAGACCTAGCTCCAAGCACGGTTCCGCACGGAAGAGGCCGAGCGTGAAGAAGGAGTCTGCCGACATGAAAGTATATATATACCATTCTCCAATAACCAAGTGCACAATTTGCAAATGTCCTCTGCAACTACGCACCGATGAGAAGCCCATCCAATGCACCATTCTTGGAAGTGAGAGTGTCGAGATCATCCTTTCCTACCGCAAGGTGTGCCACACCCGGATTGTCGGACCACTCACCGAGGCAATTTTGCAGACCATGACGGCGCCAAGGTGAACGTCGTCAACTTCTCTGAGCTTCAAGACTCCGGCATCTACATGGTGTCAAGCCAGTTTGGGTTCACCGTGAATTACCTCAAGCAGTCTTGGTGTAGATTCCTCCTGGGCAACCTGGCTCCTGGGCAAGAAGCCAGCGTAAGAAAGATGCTATCAGAGGAAAATTTGCTTCACACAAAGAGGGTGCAATCTCACCTCATGAGAGCTGTGGAAGCTTTCGCCCTACTACAACGAAGCCCGGAAGCAGTCCTATCCTTTCCAATTGACCGCCCCTCAGAAAGTATGAGGCTCTCGCAGGAACCCCTATTGTTTCCTCCTCGTGTGGTGGTGAAAGCGCTCTGCTTTGATGGCCACTTCGGAGTGCACAGGGCTCTTGATAAGGATCTGGAGGCTCCTCGCACAGTAGCTCTACGGGGTCGGCCACCGAAAAAGGGAAAGAGATATCAAAAGGAGGAGTGTTGACAAAGAGCGCCAAAGGATCTTTTGAAAAATCGAACTGCCGGATGGCAATTTGTGATTGATCCTGACTCTCGCCTTGTTGTAGCTGCGAAAGAGCACATCATCAATGAGTCCAATGCAGACAAGGCAGAGGTGGTGAGAACCGCAATGCAACTGCCCAAGGTGAACCCCGACCTTCTGATCCCTGATGATGCATGTCATTTTGAGCAACGAGTAAAATCCGATAGCAGTCTCAAGAAAGCCTTCAAGCAAATCAAGCACTATGCCATTGATGAGTTCCATCGGTGCAATCACAAGTGTGCCAAAAGGAACCTTACCAAGACGGAAAAGTCTCGACTCCGCAAGGTGCGAACCAACATGTCTGAGGTTTTCAACGCATGGATTCGCAGAAAGAACCTTGCCCTCAACTCCATGAATGCGACAAGCCATCGCTTCTGGGTGGAGGAGGCCATTAAGTTTTGGAACAACAATTTGAAAGAAATGCCGACCTACCAGACTCGACGCTCAACTACGGAAAGCCGGAAAAGACCGGCATCCAAAAAGTAGTGTATTCAAAGAAATCATCTCTGCTGAGCCTGCGTGAGCACAAAAAATGTATCTTGCACCTGTCAGCAAGTCATGCAGTTTCAACTCATTCACCTGCATGTGTTTGCGTCGCAGTGCAAGGCTTGAACAATTTCACTTCCAAGGAAATTGAACAATTTTAAAGTATCCCAGGACATCACAAAAATCCAATTTTCCAACATTCCAATTTTCCAAAAAAAAGCACAAAAAAACAATTCTGCGCAGACCATGGGGGGAAGAGGGGGTGAGGCAAAGTCCTGGCACAATTGTTTTTTTTTTTTAAAGATTATAATTTGGGAAAATTGGAATTTTGGAAATTGCCTTTGGGGGAGGGGGGGTTGAGGCAGAATAGGATTCTTTCAGTGGCACAAAAATCAATAGAAACACAATACAAATATAGAAACAAAATACAAACAACATGAAACAATGCAAAAACGCTCCGCTCAGATCGCTCCTTTCTGATATATTTATACAGTAATTATGTATATAGAGTTATATATCAATAAATATATATACAGTATATGCAAATATGTATATTTGCGTGGAATGGGCCATCACGAGTCCTGGTTGCTCGATTTTCGATATCAAAGGTGAATGAATGTGTGGGACCTCACGCAGGGATGAGCTGCTCCAGCTTTAGGCTTTGAACATGTTGAAACAAATGTTGTTATCTCGATTGCTGCAACACCTTCCAAAATCCTTTCAACCTACCTTCCCTAGTCTGAGGTAAATGGGAGGCGCGAAGGATCAACTGAAGAATCAAGTTCCCGAATCCTTCTGAATTTCTCAAACCAACATGGACCGACCTGTGCATCTTCCTGCACCGCCAAGAACAACAACTTCCTCCTTTCAAGATGTTTCGTCTGCACCTCTCATTCGTCTTTCATCCCCTCATCAAACCATATCAAACCAACATCCCCGCTGCACGGGGTCGGCCCCACCCGGCACACCACCACACTCCACCTTCGCTTCCGAGCCGCGCCTCCATGAAGCGCGAGGCCAACTGTGGCCGCTGCGTGCGGATCGCCGCTTCCACCGCCTGGGAGCACAAGGCCTCATCCAGCGGCTCTGAAAGCTCATCGATCAGCGAGAAGCTTCGGTCCACCTGGATCAGGGTGGACGAGCTCAGTGGTATGGGAGAGGGTGAAGGAATAGAGATGAGAGCACACAGCCCCATAGCAGGGAGATTTCGGGATTCGCGTCACAAAAAATCACTGGTCATTTGCTGTGCAAAGTTGCAACATGATTTATGAACTCAGGTGATATTCCTTCTCCCGGATGGAGGGACCCATCCGTTTGGGATTCTCAGTGGGCATGAGAGTTGCTAGAAACACCCCACTTGAGCAGCCAACAATTCTTGTTGAAGTGTGTTCCCAATCCATCCAATCCTATGGAGCGTGTTCCTGCACTGACTCAGCTCAGTCATAGAGCTTGGAACTGAACACCTCGGCTCATCCCCTTCAGATCAAGCCCGTAAGATTCAGTGACACTTGGTTGAAAGCCAGGTCTCAAAGCCGTTCGTTCCAGGTTCCGCAAAAACGCGAGAGCCGCACTGGATGAACCGTGGATGGGTCGAGTCCCGATGCGGGGAAGAGGGGCAGAGTGTCTTCTTCCCGATCATTGGGTGCGCATATCAAGAGAAGGGTTATACTGTATGTCTACAAAAACATGATATAACACGTGCATTGTATAGCATATACATATATATATATGATATATGAATATATATATATACATGATATAATACACACTATTTTCTCCTAGTATCCACTCCCTCAAAAAATCCTAAAAGTGGACATGGCTTCCAAACCTGGCAACTTGTTTCAGGGAGTGTAAGTGATTCCAAACATGAGAACCCCGTCCTTGCTCCTAGTAGCGATGCCCTTTGCTACTAGTAGCGTCCTTGCTCCTAGTGCCCCCCCCAAGCACCACTTCAGAGGTCCAATCGATTCCGCCCACCGGCCTCGCTGGGCTCGGAGTCGGGTCCGATCCTGCGGGGCGGTCCGTTGGAAGTGGGCCATTCGGTCGTCTCAAACGATCAGGTTTTCAAGAATTCGAACACCCAGGTTTGGAAGTGAAACTTCAATATATCTGTGGGTCTGCTCGAAATCTTCCTCACTGTCGAATGGGTTGGTGCCTGCTGTATGCAAATGTATGCAAATGTGCAAATTGTCAGGGCAAGTCCCCTCTCGCGGAATCGGTTTTTGCGGTTGCTCTTGATCCCAAACCAGTCCTCTTGAGCAAAATGGAACAAGCAGCATTGGTGATGCCAAAGTCTGTGCTTTGCATCCAGTCCTCAGTTGGAACCTATGAATGCATGTCAAAAAAAATAAAACCCTGTAAACTGTAAACCCACATCTGCTGGACACATCTCATCCTTTCATATCCTTTTTACCTCCTTCGCCGCTTGCTTTCTCTCCGAGCGGCCACGATGCGCCAGACGCCTTCCGCATCGTGAGCCCGGGTGCGGTCGCTCAGCAGCTCGGCGATGGTCACCTGCCGCGTCGGTTCCGCTCGTCGCTGGGGGGTTTGGGCGTTGCTTTGGCTGCGCAACCAAAACACCAAGGAAGGAGGATGGCCCAGGTGCGAAATTCATGACGAAGGTCTCCCGGGTTCTTTGACGAAGGTCCCGTCCCTTTTGAGACTGAACTCATCTAATGTAGACGGTTGGTTGATCAATAGAACCCCCATGTGAAGATGCATAGCTGCATAACCATTGTGGTAGGGGTCCTTAGTAATCAAAAGTTACTGCAATAGACTCTCAAGCACAGACGTCACTCGTTTTGGGTGGGTGAAGGTGGAGTCCGCCAGGCCTTATTAGCAGAGAGGCCATGCTCCCTCATGTCCCGCAGCAAGGCCTGTGCCTGGTGTGAGGCCAGTGGTTTTGCACAAACGGTTTGCACGTCTGGAGGCGACAGATGTGATTCGCGCCCTGATAGCGACTTCAAAGTGCACAAAACATCAAACACACACACACACACTGTCAGAAAGTACACATCAATGACTCGTGGCCAAACTTTTGAGGGCAACATAAGAAGCAAACTTCAATAACCAGTATATAATGTTCTGCAAATTCATGCAGTGTAAGTAGTCTTTGCATGCCTCTATTTATTCCTGACACCAATATAATTACTGACAATATCTGACCATCTTACAGAGACCATCTCAGCCAACCACTTTCTGAGCACCTGCTAAAGAAGACGCTCCGAAGCCAAACAATGCTTAGTGTTTTCAACGGACTTTCTTTTTCTGTGTCAGCACCGCTCGTCTGTTGCAAGCGAGGCTTCTCCCACCTTAGCCACAAAGCTCACAACATTCACTGAACGCGGAACGCCTATGACCACAGGGGAACAACTTGTCAATTGCAGCAATGCTGAGAAGCACACCCAATGTGGGAGCAGGAAACCGTAGCATGCGTTCCTTTTTGCGGAGTCAGAGGAAGGTCGCTCGCAACAAGCACACTGGTGAGTAAGTGAACAGCTCCGACTGAGTAGTGGGCTCATCTGTGTCGCGAAGCTTTGAAGACATCCTTTTTTCTTTCTTCCAAACACCATCCTGAGAAGTCAAGCCAACAAAGACTCGATCAAACACAACGAGGAGAAGGCCAAACAAGCACCGTCAGCTGCATGCATGACTTGCACGTGCTCCTGCTGACTGTAGATGTCTATCTGAAAAGCAGCGCAGGACACGGTCGGTGGGATCTTCTGCTTAATGGCCTTGGTTGTCTGTGATCGACACCCACGCAGCCTGTGGGTGGAACTGGTGGAACTCAGCTGAGCCGGTGGCTTCTTTGAGATCATCCACCTCAGCCGGGGCGAGAGTGAGTGTGGCTGTGAGTGCCCAAGAAAAGAGCAGGCAGGAGACATACTGTGTGTTGTTTTTTTTTCCCGTACACATGACAAATGCAAATTCATTGAATGATCTGAATTCCAGTCTGAAGACCGAGGTCGAAGCATTCGCCAGGTCCTCCCCTTTGACCTGGAACGGATCACCCACCGGAATGAGCTCCTGCAGCTTCAAGCACGGCGAAAGGAGTCACAAGCAATTGTCTGTAAATCCATGCCCAGCTGCGTTTTACGTGATTGTTCAGGGTAGCCTTTTGCAAACAGAACAATGCCTTCACCCCAAAAGCTTTCAGCAAAAAAATATCATCGACAGTCCTTCGAAAGCTTCCGGATGTGCCTCACCCAAATGGGTGATTGTGTGCCTTGCAGGGAAGGCGTTGGAGGAAGGTGTCGGATGCCATCAGCAGAGCTGTGTGCCTTTGTTTGGCCCCCTACTGCAAACCGTTGTGCTTTGAACTATGTTTGTTTCGCTCCAAACAAACCTATTTTCTGCACAATAAGTACAACTCAACATAACCTATTCGTTGAAGATAAGACATTGAACACCTTGCGAATTTGCGAAACAACTCTAATAGCTGTCCTGATGTTGGTAAGCGCGTGTTCTCGAGCTCATGCGCAATCCTCACCTTCATATGATAGGATGGTGGAACGACAGCCCATTGATGGCCAGTGTCTGCGAAGATCGCAGGCAAATTGAACTTGATTGCACCCTTAGCAATGAGCACACCGACATTTGCCTGCTCAATCAACCTCGCACCTTCATCAGCCTTCACATCTTCGACCAACGAAAATCCTTGCTTGGCCATCAGTTCTAAGTGGGTCCGCGCCTTTGGGTCCTTGACGCAGGACCCGAGCCCGGGGCATTGGATCACCGCAAAAGGATCAAACGCTTCTTTCTGGTCGATGAGCATGTCCAAAGCTTGCTTGGTTGTGAACATATCCCCGCCAAAATAGGCATAAAACTTCTCTGCTAAATCCACATCCATGCCCCAATCCTGCAGCATCTTCAACATCTCCGGTTCAAGCACTTCGCCGATAATCATGACCTTGCCAATATCTCTGTCGAACCCAGCTGCTTGCAGCCGGAAGGGCAAAGTGAAATCTGAGGAGATCAGAACCAGGCTGATCAGCTTGTCTTGTGCCCACTCGATGAGTGTATTCAACTCTGACTGGGATTTGCTCATCTCACTCTGTCCGTCTGAAAGCTCCCTCAAGCAAGGGTCTGCCTCGTCAACAACAACAGCAACCTTCTTGGACAAGCCTTTCACTTCTCCCAGAAAAAGGCCTAGTCCAATCTTCAACCCAATTCTATCTAGGACACCAAGTAGGGAGTTGCCGAAGGGAGAAACTACCTGGCCCACTGGTCCATCCACAATATCCTTGAACCGAACAAACAACTGGCTCAATGTCTCGCGCAACTCCTCGAAGTCCTCCTTGTTCAACACTTGGTAGACAGCAGCTGCAGCTAGAGATTCGAGCAGACTTCCACCGGATTTCATGTTTGCTGGGAGAATCACGACTTTGTCTCCCGAGTCGCACTTACGTACGGCCACACGCGCTAGAAGCGACTTGCCCCTGTTCTTGCCACCCAAAACCACAGAGGTCATACCAGCCTTTTCCATGGAATGGACCATAGCATCGATAATGCCACTGCGATCAAGCACTTTCTCAGAGTCATAGTAGGAGTCCATGTAGTGCTCTGCATGGCCCTGAATCGCAGTGATGAAGGCTTCCGGTTCCGACTCGTTGTTGCTAGCCGCCTTTTCAACCGCTGTCCACAACGTCCATCGCTGTACATCACGCTGTCGAGCTGCAGATCGGTGATGTCGGTCGAGCCGACTGCGACGTGGACGTGGCACCGGCTGCGGTGCCACAAAACACCCACAGGCGATTGCACACGTCACACAGGCGATTGCACAGCGCCACCGGCACCCTCGCCCCTTGCAACGGCCAGTTTCGGAACGGAGCATCGCGTGCAAGTGTTTGAAACTGCAAGCATGGCTGCAAAAAGCCAACTCAAAAGCCAGTGTCTAAGGAGTCTAAGGTATTCTACTAGTGAATCTCAGAATCTCCACAAAAAAGGTGGCCAATGCCGAACAAGTCGCTGCCAACCTATCCAACAAATTCCAAACCTCTCTAGAAAAAGAAGGAAACACCCAACCTCGTCCCGCTTGCCGGCACAAAGCAGGGACCGGAGCATGATGTTGAATGTCACCACATCTGCCTTCCTTGCCACGCGGGTAAATCATATTGGTCATTAGTTTTGAATGATGCTGCGACCCTCCAGAAAGCACCCCACGATAACATCGAATGCTCCAGACTGAATGGAGTGCTTGGAACATGCTGAAGCTTCTCTCCGGACTCTCCCCTGGCCAAGAGTCTTCTCAGCTTTCAACTGATTGAATAGCTCAGTGGCTGTCTCCCCAGCAGCATCGCCACCTTGGTTGAAGCGAATAAATCACTACAGAGATCCTGAAATGAGACATGGAGATACTTGGAGACTCATCATGATTCATCTGACAAGAAAGAATTGGAGTAGACGTAGGACCATATGGAATACTTGGAAAGCTTTGCAAAGGTTTATGTAACGGCTTTTAACTTGGGCTCAACGGCCCCTTGTTTATTCCAGGGTTTGTGTTTTGGAGGTGTGCACCTCAAAACCTGTTCAGCTAATCTTAAAATCTATTGTTGCAATCTACAAACCTATTTACAGGTCTTATTGAATCATTAGCAACAAAGTTGTTGGCGTGTGAGCTGGTGTGGAGCAAATGTTGTGTTTGATAACTCTTGGACTCCAGGCACGGATCTGGCTCAATATGTTCCAAGACTTGCTGCACTTTTGCTAACTGCTCAGTTCATGCCAGCCGATCCACATGAATAAGATCCTTGTAAGCGCTTGGGCAACGCATGTGGCCAATATCACGTTAACGCATCTTAGTCTTAATTAACACATCACTGACATCACTTGCTAACACTCAGAGTTGGTTGGTCGTGTCAGCCATGTCCCTGTTTGAGCGAGTCGTGTCCAGAAAGCGGGCTGTGGCAGATGATGGGTCTTTTGCTGCTTCGAGTTCTTCAGATGATGAGGCCCGCAGCCAATTCCAAATTCCGGGTTCGGGTGCTCCTGATTTGTTCCAGATCGGATCGGGCCGGACTTGACTGAACATAGAAGTTGAATTTCTACGAACACTCCATGCATTCACAGAAGTCCCCCTCTCCCGTTTCATATAGAGCTGAAGTTTGCAAAGGCGTCCTCTACGGATTCTGGCGTTCTGACTTCCAGCATCTCGAACGAAGAGGACAGGAGCAGTGTGGAAGCCCAGCTCCACCCCAAGGAGCTGACATTGCTGGAGCCAGCAAAGGCCTACATGCAAGGATCTGGCCTCGATCCTGCGGCTTTTTCGCCGCCACCTGGCCAGCACAAGTGCCGCGGTGGCAATGCAGTTTGAGAAGGGCAAATTCATGACCCTATGCCATAGACCATAAAGCCGAGGCATAGAGGTGTCAGTGTCGAGAGTCTGAGGGTGTATTTTGAAGTGTGGGTCAGGTCATTGTTTGCCTGATCGTAGCAGCAGGGGTTCATGTGCAGAGTCGCTAAACTGAGGTATGTCATTGCAAGCGCGTGTAGTGGAGCAGGGTCAGCAAACTATTGTATGCGCTAGCCTGAGCTCAGTTGTTTTCAGACCGCGTGGATTGGTGATATAGGGTATGTAGGTATAGGATGGTATAGGTAGGTAGGTAGGTAGGGCAATAGGGCAAAAGTATGCAAAAATCGACGCTGTCAGCCGTGTTCATCATGGCTAGGCGACAGGTGACAAGTCCCGGGTTACTTCTTCACTCTTCTACTTCTGTGCAACTTGTGACTCGTGACTCGTGACGTGAGTTGCAGGATCTTTGGCTGATACCTGATCTGCCCTGCGTGGCTGAGGCAGGACCTTTGCAGGTATACATCTACCAATTTTGAGGAGATCATCGCTTCCGAGAAGAACCGACGATTGCTGGAGCTCTTGAATGAGAACTACGAGTGTTTCCCAATGGCATTGCTAAGCAAAGCAGTTTAAAATTGGACGCTGGAGACTGGAAACCAATAGGTTCAGATTTTCAAGTTGTTCAGGTTCGTGACCTTTAACAATTTGAGTCAATACTTTCATGAGAAAACTTATGATCGGCACTCGGCGGTTGAACGACTCCGAAGCCACAAGCCAAACTACAAAAGGCTGCTCACATGATCCACAGCTTAGGTGAGCACCTTTACGATGACGTTGCGTCAGGGCATCGTGGAGGTTACTGCTTCAAGCACACAACTGCAGTTGTGATCCTGCAGATGATGAGGAAGCCCCTCGGGTGCAATCCTGAAGACAGAAGCCCAAAGGCGACCAACACCATTCATCTAATTCATTTGTTTGTTCTCACCCACCTCGTGGCATTTGGTCTTGGCTCCATGCAAAGCATGGAAGGGATTAATGTCATGCACTTGTTCATGTCCGTGGCTCAACGACTCAGGACGTGTTCGTGGCAGGGCCTCCATGCACACCGTTCAGCATTTTGAACAACAAGCGGAGGCAATCTGGATACCATCCATTTGCGACTGACCCTGCAGCGAGACCCGTGGTCGAAGTCTGCTTGCATGTGAAGCCTGGTGTTGCTTAGTGGCCAGCTATGTTTATTTGTCATACTGATACGGGTCCAAAACCATCAATATTGGTGTAACTGTAATCCCCTGTAGGGCAGGGAACGCTGCTCCATTCCAAGTTCCAGTTTCCTCAACCAAATCATGACATCAAATCCAAGGGAGCGCAGAAAGCCAAAGTCCTTTGTGATCGAGGAGGCTGACTCTCGTGCGAGCGAGGGTGGTCGTTTGCGATGTTTGTTTGTCCAGTGACTGTCCTGTTCTCATGGCCATGTTTCTGACTTGTGATTGGCCATGGTTTTGCTAGTGCTTAGCGCTTTCAGCTGGCTTTATCACCAGCCCATACTGTTTTTGATCCCGTTCCCGTTTCCTTGCACGTTTCCGCGAGGTGCCAAGTTTTGCACAGCCTTGGCCAAAGCAATGCGTGGGGAATTTCTTTGAGACATATGAGGCGTGGCCTCTGTGGTTCCCGGGCGTGGATTTGGGCGGGCAGATTTGGATGTT
>CAXIVM010001514.1:0-11000 GCA_964035705.1 Porites rus | reverse complement strand
ACATTGCTGACATTTCCAGGCACTTTTCAACAAGTGCCACGCTAGTAGTAACAGGTGCCTTACTAGTAGTAACTATACTAGAAACAATAAGCTAATAGCTTCTTGTTACTAGTAAGAATGCTCCTAGTAGCGATGCCGAGAGCCCCTGGTAGCGTCCTTGCTCCTAGTAGTAAGGCCAGGAGCCCCTAGTAGCTTCTTGTGTGAACCAATATGAAATGATTACAGTAAATGATGGCCTGATTTCTGTCTTGGAACTGCCTCACGATAGCGGAGGCTTGCCTCTTGTGGTCAATGGCAAGAAGCGCTGACCCTTTTGGAGAGCCTGGAGCCTGACGCCGAGTGCATCAAGGCCGCCAATTATTCAGGACATCCGCGTGACAATGTGAGACACGAAGTGAGCCCCTCCTGGAGGAGCTGATATTTGCCCTTACAGAAGCTGGGCAACATCACCTGGCTCTGAGCCTGCTTGAAGCATTCGGGGAAAAGAAATGCTCTCAAGATTATTGATTATTTGTTTCAGATACAATAATAGCCTTTCGCTGAGATTCCGGTGGAGAGTCTCTTTGAACGTTTAGGATTTGCAGTGGCTAGTGATTGATGTGTTGCGGTGCGGCATTTCTCAAATTGGCACACCGTATGGTGCAAATGAATAACGCACCTTTGCTCTGCATCCTCCTGCTTCTTGCTTTGAGCTTGAGGCCTTGCGCTTGCCGGACGAGCACCTTTGGCAACAGGTCCAACGGTTACAACAGGACGTTTTTGGGAAGATGTTTTGACACTTCTTGAAGACCTCTTTCTTCAAAAATATGCAACAAACAACCCGTACAATAGCCGGAGGAGATTTGGCCCAGAGCAGCCCGGATCTGTGCAGAACAGGGTGATCAGTCGATCTCGCTGGAGGAGTCTACATTGCTTTTGCTTGGTGTCGTGCTTTGTTTGCACTCTTTGCATTTTCTCCGCCCCGGCATGTGCCTTGACCTTCGTTGCAAACTCATCACCGCGACCTTTTTCCTTTTGAGCGGTCATTGGAGCCTGTGGAGTGGATCAACATCACGATTTGAGAAGTCCACGCTCAAGACTAAGAGATGTAAAGGCACGCAACCAACCCTTGGTTTGCAACCGCAGGATTGGGACTTAGCCTTCCAGATGGCTCTCTACCCGGCTTCAAGGCCTTTCTGTCCTACTGATCAACAATGCTTATGCTGAAAAGCCAGTGCACCACCACATGTGGAAGAAGCACTTATTTGATTTATGTGCAGGTTCCACTTTAGCCTTTTTGTCATTGACTTGAAGAAGGAGGCCGGCCCAAACAGTGCTCAACAGCAGTGCTGCCCTTGTTGCTTCAATTCGCCAGACTTGAGTTTCAGTAGAGCGACTCACGGATGATGTGTTGGTTGAAGCTGAAGTTGGCTTTGAACTTGGAGAAGGCCGACTGCTTAGTCGGGATAGAACATAGAACATTCTTTGTGCGCGCGCAACAAGTATGCAGGCCTGCTTTGAGAGGCTTTTAGCACATTTGGTGCACACAGGAGCAGCTTCAACTTGCAAAAGAGTGTTTATCAAGATGGCAGGAACCCTGGAATTTGCTCGAAAGCTTTGTTTGGCTTTGGGACCTTTTCTTTTGTTCCTTCTGATTCAGGTTTGGAGAGGATGTCCCTCAAACCCTTCAGGGACGCACTTACCTCAGCTGCGATCAGCTGTGTGATGTTTGATGAAGCTTTCAGCTTGTTAAACAAAAGATCTCAGCTGCGACGCACTTGTGTCTACTAGCTTCTTGTTACTAGCTTGTGAACACGTTTTGACTGTGAAAAACCGAACAGATCTGGTGGAAAGATGTGGAAAGGAGGCGAAGGAGCCAAAAACTGTCGACAATCAGATTGACTGGAAAGGCTTCACCACACTTCCAGCCTAGTAAGACCGACCGATTCCAGGCGGCTCTAGGTCTTGACCTTCTTGACCTCTTGGCCTAGTCTTGGCTAGATGGAACAAGAACCCTTCTGTTTTCAGTGCATGGTGTCACTCTATCTTAGGTTTTCTTTGGGGGAGTAGTGAGTACCGGGCTATCTTAGCAGTGAGTAAGAGCCAAGTGAGTGAGTGACTGACTGACTGACTCACTCACTCACTTACTGACTCACTAGCTATCTAGCTATCTAGCTAACTAGCTAAGTAGCTGACTGTAACTAAGTAAGAAAGCTGCTAAGAACTTGGAAGCTACCTTGGATGGGGCTCGAGTTCTTCAAAAAAAGATCTCGAGGTAGAGAAGCTTCCTTGGAACTGCGAAGCTGATCTTAAGAACCAGAGAAGGAAGGGAGGAAGGAAGGAGGGAAGGTATCAGAGTCCTTGCCTTCCAAAGAACCAGAGTCTTTGAAACTCATCGAAACTCAGTCTTCCGAAAACAATGTTCTGGAAAGCTCAACATTGGAGCAAGGACGCTACTAGGGGCTCCTGGCATCGCTACTAGGAGCAAGGACGCTACAAGTATCTCCTTGCTCCTAGTGGCGATGCCCTTTGTTCCTAGTAGCGTTCTTGCTCCTAGTAGCAAGGCCAGGAGCCCCTAATAGCGTCCTTGTTCCTAGTAGCGATGCCCTTTGCTCCTAGTAGCGTCCTGTACTTCCTTAAAAAGAAGCTCAATGGGGGGACTCAGAGACTCGAAGACTGAGCGCCAAGCGGTCCTCAAATGTCACCTCACTGAGAGGCAACCAGCTGGAGATTGAGCTGGCAGAGCGGGGTCCCCTAAAGCGACCACTGGCAAAGAGGGAGGATGCTTTCCGAGGCATCCACTTAGTACAGTAATGGGAAACAGTGGTGGGGTGGCTGCCGGCTGCAATGGGAATTTCCTTTTCTGCCGTGAACTTTCACTATTGGTCTTCTACATGATCCTACATGCATCTATACGATTCCGTCCAATATGGCAAGATTTAGTTGATCAACCCGGTTTCATCAATTTCCGATTCTGCGTCCATTTGTGCTATTCTGCCGGATTCTGTTTGATTTGACTCTATCCGATTCTATTTGAGGGATCATGAGGGATGCTGCCAAGATGCATGACGAAGATGCAGACTGGACAAAAGATGTGATTTGGTGCGCATGGGCGAGGCCTTCGCTTGCTGCCTCTACCTCTGACTACATCAAACGACCAAAAGATGCACGGAGATTCGCAGATCAGCAAAGAGCCACTCACCGACCTCATCAGCGCTCATCGGAAGTCTGTACCCTACTTTTGACCGCTTTCGCCTACTCTGCCATGGGCCATGGCTGCTGGCCGCTGATCGCAACCATCGACAATGCTTCGGTGCTGACAGTCGCAAGAACATTGGTGTGGGCTCGCAGTGAAGGAGTTTGCTGGAAGTCTGACACGGCGGAACTCTGGTCTTTTTGGTGCCTAATAGCTGTGCTAGCGTGTGCTAGAAGCGTCCGGAAATCTGGTTTAGAGTACGCGACTGGGTGCTAGGAGCAGCGGTGAGCTAGTGTGACCCATGAAAAGTCTTTTCATGTACATAAACACGTGGAAGTATTTGCTGAAAGAATTGACAACGATTGACACGGATCGGATGCATCTGCACGGATCTGAGCTGGCCCAGCAGCACGGCCACTAAGGCCCACTAAGGTGCAACTGCTGCATGACGACATCCTGTCTCACCCACTTGCAGTCAGATAGAATCGGATAGAATGGAGGACAACTCATATCCAATCACATTTTCCTGCACAGGGGAGGTGCAACGCGCAACCCCTGCATTGTATGATGATAATGGGAAATGGCACATTGTTGTGATCCCACCGCTGACCTTAGAGGAAGCCCTGGTGCCCCGATGTATCAGAGATGAAGTTCTTAGGCAGTGTTGCCGGAGTGCGTTTTCTACGTGCCACGTTTTTGCCCCCTGCCCCCCCTGTAAAACTCCGGTGTCGTCTTTGTTAACAAGGGGGCCCGCAAAGATGGACACCTGGGAAGAGCTTCACCGAAAAGTTGCCTAGGACGCTTACCTCAATTTGTTTGATGTTGCATTATTGAAGACGCTCAGGGTGAGAGCGGTCCCGTGGCCTGTTGATGTTCGGGTAGGGTTTAGCGTCAGCTGCTTAGGCTTGTGGGGCCTGTAGGTCCTCTTACCTGGGTCAGGTTGGGTTCCCCTCTGTTTGGGTTGCTTAAACCCTGGGGTTCTGTTGACCTGGTGTCCTGGGTCAGGTTGGGTTTCCCTCTGTTTGGGTTGCTTAAACCCTAGGGTCATGTTGACCTGGTGTTAGTTAGCCGCAGTGTGCTCAGATGTGAGGTGAGCTGTTTGTCAGTTCATGGCACTGCGGTTGATTGGTTTTTGACCCGCCCTCCTCCCTAAACCCGGGGGGTGTTTATGGTCTCCATCATGTTAGGCATGCTTGGGCCATGGTGGTCTGTGGAACAGATCAGGCCATGGTGGTCTGTGGAACAGATCACCTTTTCTTGAGCTTAGGGGACAGCGGGTCAAAACTTTCAGACCTTTGTTGGTCAATGTCAACAGCAGTTAAGGCAAATGTGCCTTGTCTGCTTGCCGAGGAATGCCTGGCACCAGCATGTTTGGTGGATTCGCCACCCATCCCCTGCAAGTGTTTGGACACGAGGGGTTGGTTTCCCTGTTTTGGGTTGTTCTTCGGGGCCTTCCCCGTGTGGGTGTCGGTTGTGTTTTCCGAGCCAGGGAAGATCGTGCGCGACCGACCCCGTGTTCCTTTGCCAATGGGCCCAGCTTGTTTGACTTAGAATCTCCTGAGTCGTACATTGTGATTCTCTTTCGAGCGCCATGGCGAATTTGACTGACAGTGAGGCCGCTTTTTGCCACCGGATGATTGAGCTCGAGTTTGACAACTCGCAGCAAAAGGGTCTGCTGGACCAAGGCTTGAACAGCTTTGCGAAATTGGCCTTTGCGGCGCCCAATCAGCCAGGCCAGATCGATGAAACAAAGTTTGGGAAGCTCGTAACCACCTGCTTTGCCGCCGATTCGGTGACACTGGGGCTAGAGAGTCAGATGCGCAGACTTATTTTTGAAGCCATCACGCACAGAGTGCAAAGCATTGCCGATCGGACACGTGACCCCATTGCCGGTGAAGACATGAAGATGCCTCCGCAAGAGCGTGGGGCTTCTGATCCGGCACGCAACTGAGCCGGCGCATGGTCTTGTGGACAAGTTTGTGAAAATGGTGCATGATTCGTGCCTCAAGTACATTCCCTTGCCTGGTTGCGTGAGCCGCGAAGATGAGTTATGCAATGAACGAACCTCTAAGAAGCTCCTTCACCTCGAGCACAACCAGCTGGTCGTAAAGTCCAAGGACTCATCCATGCGCCTGGACTTAAATTGCCCGCTGCGTCTCCAGCAAGCATTGACGCGCCGGGCCCTTGCTGCAGACCAAGCTGGCGTGGTATCTTTTGCGGCCTTGGACATGGTGACGCACGGTTTCCTGGCGCATTTGAACCGGCCAGTTCCACCAGGGTTTGATGGCCCTTCGGTGAGCTCTGTGATCCGCGCCGACCAAGAACTGTGGAAACTGGTTGCCGACGCGGCGGGCTCGAAGATCCAGGCTGATGCCACAGGAACAAAACCTCTCGACGCTTTATTCCAGAAAATGAGCTCGGAAGCCACTGTGGTTTTCCATCTGCTCCCAACACCGAAGGGAGCTGGTGGTGACAAGCCATACAAGAAGACCAAGAAGCGTCCAGTCAGTTCCGGATCCGAGGATTCTGAGCCCAAGCGCAGGAAACCAGACAAGCCTGACAAGTCGAAGCGCGCTGCAGTGCCCAAAGCTCTGAAAGGCCTATCTGCGCGCAACAAGAAAGGCGTTCCATATTGCTTCAATTTCAATTTGGCCCATGGTTGCACCGGAAAAGCTAGTGACACACCTTTGCAGCTGCTCTCGAGGACTCCATGCGTGCATGAAGTGTGGGCGCGAGCATGGCCAACACGAATGCCGCGACTGACTATCAGCTGGTGGTGCTCTATGCCTTGAGATCTCTGCAGGCGATCCAAGTATCGCGCCGCATTTGCGACAGCGTGGTTTGCCAGATTTGAAGCACAATTTGCAAGCGCCTTTGCAGCGGGAGCTCTTGCAGGAGCTTTTGGACTCCGATTCAATTTTTTGTGCAACTTTCAGATTGCTGCCTGATTTTGATTTGCGCAATGGTGTTTTGGATTGGGTTCTGGCGCAATGTGTTGAGCTGCATGAAAGAAACTGCTTGTGGTGCATCTGCGGGAACTCAGATCACAGTTTTTGGCAACGAATTGAAGAATTTTGGTGCAATTCTGAACGAAATTATTGGAAGGTGACTGTTGACTTGTGTGAATATGGTATGCGCTCCTGCTCTTCTTTCACGATACTGTGCAATACGTCAGCGTTCTGCGCATTGCAGCGCCTTTGTTCACATGACCACAGGGTAAGCCCCAGCAACATGGAGCAACAGTTACCCGCCGCTTTTTGCAAACACTGGTCTCACTTATTCGAAGATTTGGTTTCTGGCTCTGGTTGGTCCGGGGTTGACCCCGGTGTTCCTGATTTGCAAAACCGCGCAAGTTTGGGGTGGCAACCACGTGGGTGCAAATTACCACCACTTTTGACTGACTTTCTTGAACCTCAGGCGTACGACGTTGCCGAGCATCCGGATCTCGCTGACATTTTACCTGGGTGCCGCATTCCTGACGGTCTGGGTTTTCCAAAAGGATCGAGGGTCTTGCGTGGCGCTGGTCAAAATGGTTTTGCGATGCTGGGCTTGCCTCGCGAACCCTTAGCTTTTTTGAGCGCAGCGAGTGAATTAGTACACCCAGTGGAGCGGGCCGGCCAAGTGAGTTCTGCCATAGCAGCTGCAGTGGCTTCGCATCGAGAGCTGACACCTCTAGATTTGCTCAAAGCACGGCAGCAGTTTTTCCGCCAGGCTTTGGAGACTATCAAAAACTTGAGTGCGCGCGAGGCACAGCTACATGAGAACATGCCATCGCACCTCGCCAAAGTTATGCGGGGCAAGCGCTTATTGTTTTTGGATAAGCTGTTGACAGACATTGGCCATCCAGACGACACTTTGTTTGACAACCTATCCAAAGGTTTCCCCTTGTTTGGTTGGTTGACAAAAACCGGGCTTTTTCCTGAAAGTTGGTGTCCTCCTGCCCTTCATCCTAGTGAACTGTTACGTGTTGCGCGGAAGCAAAATCACTGGGTATTGAATTCCTCTCAGCGCGGCTCCCATCAGCTGGAGATCGATGAAGCGGTGTGGCGCACCACAATGGACGAGGTCAACAAGGGTTGAGCCGAGGGCCCCTTTTCTCTCGTGGAAGCCGAAGGCATGACAACAAGTCAGCTCATCGTCTCAAGACGCTTTGGCGTGGCGCAAAAGACAAAGGTTCGCGCAATTGATGATTTCTCTGCTAGCAACATCAATGCGTGCACTGGCACCAAAGAGAAAGTCCGGGTCGAAAGTGTCGACGCAGCCGCCACCATGATCCGCACTTGGATGAAAGCTTTTGAAGGCACTGGCCGCGCCCTAGTCGGCCGTACCTATGACCTGAAGTCAGCTTATCGCCAACTGGGCATCAGCGCCGAACACTTGCATGCTGCTTGGATTTCTGTATTTGATCCATCCGGCCAGGGTGCAAAACTTTTTCGCCTCAATGCCTTGCCTTTTGGGGCGTCAGCGTCTGTCTCCAACTTTTTGTTAACAAGGGGGCCCGCAAAGATGGACACCTGGGAAGAGCTTCACCGAAAAGTTGCCTAGGACTATATACAGAATCCTTTTTTAAACTCGTGTCAAAAATGGAATAACATCCAGATCAAACGGTTTTCCTTTTCCCGTCACAAAAGCATCAAACGCCCTTTATCAAAATAGCTTTGATTCTTCAATATTTTTCGCTTGTAAACTTTTCACCAGACTAGGGAATAAAGATTTCGAAAGGTGATGCCGCTGTGCCATGCGGTTTTGCGCGGCCTCAGTGGAAAGTGCGTTTGTGTGGCTCTGTGCCATTTCGGAAGGGTGCGCATGCGTGTGTGAATGCAGCGTGGCGCTAGTGAGGGGCATGATTGCTTCTAGTGGGTGGGTGCCCAATCAATCCTAAACTTTCCCAGTTAGTTTGAAGTTCAAGTAGTAGCTTAAGGCAGCAGTAGTTCAAAAGCAAGTGTGAGCTGTGTGTCTCCAATTTTTCTATCTGGGGAGTACTTTTTCATTGGTACTTGGGATTCCTTACGTTCTTGCTTGTCAGGCTGACAACTGCTTCCCGCTTCTAGGCTAGCTTGCTTTGACAAGAAGGAGGACGTACTCTTCCTGCAGTTGCGTGCCCAGATGAAACAACGTGAAAAATGCCTAATGGGTGTGCCGAATGGTCCTAACGTCTCGAACGGCAAGGCCTGATGACCAAAGTGCCACAGAGATGTCTGACCTCAACCGGACCCTTCAAGCGCCGGGTCATCAGCGGTGCGGTGGTGCCACCATGCTGTGTTTTCTCTGAACCATTTTGATTGGTTATTCTATTCACTTTCCTGAGGCGTTTGTCCACATGCATGTTGGCAGAAAAGCAGAGGTGGGTTTTGAATGATTATTTTGTTGTTCAACAGATTGCTCATAGGTTGTGTTTTCGCGCGCGCGCACACACACACTCAGTTTTCGTACATATTGTATTTACACACTGTCAACGTACTATATATGTACCGTACGTACTATATATATATATAAGACCTGCATCATTGTCATTGTTCCTCATGATTGCAGACAGACTGGCGGTTCGTTTTTCCGCTATGAATTACAGTGTAAATATGTGAAGTAGGGTTAGGACAAACTTTCAATATCGCAAGGACATCCATGTAAAACATACTATAATATACATAACTGACTATGTTCCAAATCTGAGGACTTGAACTTTTCGGATTGAAGTTTCTGAGCGCGAGGCCTACGCTTCAGCCTCATGCGACCATCATGAAGCTGGAACCTGAGTGAACCTGGAGGTAGGTTTGACTGCCCTTGCTGCGGGATGTTCCGGTCAGAGTTTTGGCCAGCTAGTGTTGCAAAATTGGGGTAGAATTGGTGTGGGTCAAGGATCTTGAAGGAGATGGGTCCATCTGCAAATGCCATGCCATGCCACATGCCACGCTTGAGAGAAACAAAACTGGCCGAGGAAAAGTCAAGTGGGTTGGGAGCTCAGGCAATGGAGTTATCCCTCCGTCCATAGACTTTAGAGGCCTTAGGACGGCCACCCTCGACCAAGGTCGGAAGCTGGGTCAGAAGCTGGATGCAAATCGGGTCAAATCTATCATGAAGTACCGTTCTCAGTCTGACATTGCCAATCATTGTGGTTGCCATTTTCTACTCCTCTTAAATAGCTGGTCGATTTGTGAGTGGTAAATTTCAGGACTTTGCGGTTTCCTCGCGAGGCGGATCCTGGTTGGACTTATATAATCTTACATGCTTTCTCCTTATTTAGATTAGCATGTCATCGCTATTGTTTTCGTGTTTTCACTTCTATTTTTTCAATCCTCTCATCCTTATTTTTTCCATTACCAACAGGCCCAAACCATCTTGCCTTATTTGCATCCTATTAAGCGTTTAATAGAGGGAAAAAATCTTCTATTAGCATTGCTTAGTGGCTAATAATTCTTATCAAATGACTAATAGTGCTGTATGCAAAAATGGCGACCCCCGGTGGGTGTGACCCCTAGGGGGTCGAGCCTTCCATGATTATATATTAGATGAACTCAACCCTGAAAGGATATATGGAAGGAACCGAACTCGATCTCGAACTCGAACTGGAACAGTTAGAAGTCAACCCGGTGGACGAATAGAAGGAGTCGAGCTCCAAAATCGCTGTCGTCGATTCGAATTCGATCTCGAACTCGAACTGGTCTCTCCCAACAGGTGTCAAAATTGTCGTCGATTTGAATTCGAATTCGAACTAATGCTACGTTGTAATGGCTCCTTCCAATTCTAAATTTCACCCTTGAATGGCCCACAACAGGAATGCTGCGTTGTAATGGCTCCTTCCTGCTCTAAGTTTTTTCCCTCGGGTGGCCCACAAACGGAATGCTACGTTGTAATGGCTCCTTCCTACTTTAAATTTTACCATCGGGTGGCTCTCAACAAGAAATGCTTCGTTGTAATGGCTCCTTCCTTCTCTAAATTTTACCTCTTCCTTTTCTAAATTTCACTCTCGAATGGCCCACAGCAGGAATGCTGCGTTGTAATGGCTCCTTCCTGCTCTAAGTTTTACCCTCGGGTGGCCCGCAACAGGAATGCTACGTTGTAGTGGCTCCTTCCTACTCTAAACTTTACCATCGGGTGGCTTACAAAAAGAATGGCTTGGTTGTAATGGCTCCTTCCTTCCTGTTGTTGGGCATGCTACGTTGCAATGGCTTCTTCCTTTTCTACAATTTACCTTCGAATTGCCCACGAAAGGAATGCTACGTTGCAATGGCTTCTTCCTACTCTAAACTGTCCCTTCGTGTGACCCACAAATTGCATGCCACGTTGCAATGGCTTCTTCCTTTTTGTAGATGTATTTCGAATGGCCAACAAAAGGAATGCTACGTTGCAATGGCTTGGTTGGTTGGTTGGTTAGCAGGTTTTTTGCCGCAGGGAGTTCACACTAAAAAGTTGATTCCGTGGCAGGCGCGGGTTTTGGAGATGAAGTGCAGATTTCGTGGCGCGGGGGGGGTTGGGGGGGCGCAGCGCCTCTCCCAGCAGGACACAAGATCCCAATAAAACAAGTGTTTGCTGCAAAGATGAGACTGCGCAGAGCGGATACTTTCAACAGGTTGATTGCTTTGTTGCTGGCTTGGTTGGTTCCTGTTCTTCTTTGTTGTGGGTCGTGGCGATTGCGGTTGTGGTTGTTGTCGTTGCTGTTGGTTCTCGTTGCTGTTGTTGTGGGTCGATCCGAACTCAATCACGAACTGGTTCACCCCCCTTTAGAAGTCCCTTTTAGTCGCCGATCCGAACTCGAACTCGAACTCGAACTGGTCCACCCCCGGCTCTATAATTGTTGTCGATCTGAACTCGAACTCGAACTGGTCCA
>CAXIVM010001513.1:0-13000 GCA_964035705.1 Porites rus | reverse complement strand
CCCAAGTTATGTTTATAAAATGACCTAGGAGAAATGAAGCAGTGGTCCCGCTTTAGCAATCCATGGCTGATTCATTGTAAAACGATAGATATATATTTCAAAAAAAAAAAAACGATAAGGCGGCTATAAGTGGTTATACAAAATGTATAGGTGTTGTTTTTAATATATCAAGTGTAAATGTTAAAACTCGTGAACATGTGTGAAAGCACCCTACCCGGACCCTACCCTACTGTCACCTTTATGGTCAACCATCTCCAATATGGCCGCGTTTATGAATCAACAGGCCACATACATCAACCTGGCCACCGATCCTCTCTTCGAGGTCACTTTATTAATCATCACAGGCCGCGCTCGCTAGGTGAAGTTTCCAAGCGAGTGGTGACGCGAGTGGTGCCTGCTGAAGGACTCGCTGCGCCTGAAGGCATGTGATGTTGGGTGTGATACCTGACATATGCAGCCTTCGACAAGGATACCTCACACATGTTAAAGCGCGGTCTCAAACATGTCAAGGAAGCGGTTCTTCGTGAATAATAAATACACTGTATATCACTGTATGTATATATATATACTGAGAGTCAAAGACCATAAAAGAATTGTCGATAGAGTACGTACCTGCTAGGGAACTTCCTTTACTTCACTGGGGCAAAATTGCTTTTCGACTTCTACAGTAGCGATAACAATAGCAGCCTGCCTCCAACAACAACGCACCAGGGACTAGAGATGTGGAACTTGTAAGGAAAACAAATGCCCCCCGTGAAAACAAGCTGCGTTGAAAACAAATGCCCCTTGGGAGTGGCTTGTACTCTCACGCAAACTAACATGGAACCCGAGATTTGACCGGTGGAAGACCATTTTCCTCTACAACCCGACGTGGTTTTCAGGTTCCATGTTAAGCTGCAGGGGAGTAGTGAATCCATGTTCTTTTGGTTTGTCCATGCCAAGCTTTGAGTCTTTGAGTCAAAGACCTCATCACATACCCTGTTGACTTTCTGAACTGCTTTGGGGCACAGAATGCTGATGAGAACCTGGACCCAGCAGTTTCCTCCAAGAAGGGAAAAAGGAATGACAAACAGGATTTCCTCCAACCTTGGGTGGTTCAAAGCCACAGGAAATCCTCCTGGTTCTTCTCTATGAAACTCTCACTGACTTGTGGCATTGCTGCAAGGACCTGAGCTCACACAGGCCGGAGGAGTTGCAACAAGCCATGACAACAAATGATGCTTCGTGGTGATTTAGCGGCTAGCAAAGGAGGATAACTGCAGAAAGATCCACTAGTTGAGTCTAGTTGTTGATTGTTGAAAGTGTTGTTTCAAGCCTCAGGAGTCATCGGTCCATGTCTTGTTGAGAATCGGACTGAACAGACTGGGAACTGATGGCAAGTAGATGAACACACGCGCAAGTTTCAGGTGATTCTATTGTAGTTAGAATATCGTATGGCTTGCAAAGGGCGCGCGTGAAGATTTAGATATGTTCATTGTTTAATCCATGGTTTGATGAAACAACCCCACCACGTGGAGTTCTTCCACGTTCTTCCTTCAACATGGTTTTCGTGTGCAATCAAGGAGTGGCTCGAGTCGTAGCATAAGCAATCAACTTGGTCCTAGCAAGTGATCTTGAAACACAGCTTGATAGACCCAATACAGGCTTGATAGACCCAATGCAGGCTGAAGATAGACCCCAATACTAGACCCAATACAGGCTGAAGATAGACCCGATACAGGCTGAAGATCGACCCAATACAGGCTGAAGATAGACCCAGTACAGGCTTGATAGACCCAATACAGGCTTGATAGACACTGATAGTTCGACAACCTTGTGTAGATCGTTTCTTGAATTCAACCTGTTTTTGAGGAGTGGCGCAATTGTTGTTTAGTGCTACAGCTTTTGGGGGGTCAACTTCTCTTTGGTAGAGATTAACTTTCCAGGCATGTCATGTTGACGATGTTTTAGTGCATGTCATGAGCCACTCCAACTTAGTCTTATCTATGAAGGCCGGTCCCCATCGTGTACGTGAACATCACCCCAGGATGAAAAGACTATAAAATACTTACTAGTGTGAACCTGTGGATGAGCACTTGATGCTTTGGCCACCACCGCATGCACACTCTTCAATCCGCCGGGGTGTGTTTGCCCTTCGCCTGTCGAGCCCAAAATCAACAGGCGAAAGCTGATGAGCAGGCTGGGTGGGCCTGCTGGGTCAAAACAGCTACTAAAAAACAGACGTTCCATGCACATTCTGTTCACTCTTCCCCCACCAGCGCAGCTTGGGGGTCTTCGGAACATGTGCGGGAGCAGGTTCCAGAGCAAGGTCCGGAGCAGGTTCTGGAGCAAGGTCCGGAGCAGGTTCTGGACCAAGTTGGGCAACAGGTTCCGAGGAGGTTGTAATGGTTGTAGAGGAGGGTTCTGGAGCTTCCGGACGATGCTCTGGTGGAAGTTCTGGGGCAATTTCCAGGGGCAGTTTGCAGATATTCTGTGTCTTGCTCAACGTTGCCACGCCCAAACGCTGACATGATTCGTGGTGTCACGCTGATGTGCTTGTATGGTCACGCTGACAATCGCTGACATGTTGCGATGCTGGTGTGCTGGTGGGGGTCGCGCTGAGATGCTGAGGTTGGGTCATGCTGCTGTGCTGTGTTGCAGGCAGGCTCCGTTCCGGAGCATGTTTGTATATGTTTATTGTTACTTGCTTGTAGTGGCGGTATCGCGCTTGCACATACTTGTATGCGGGCACATGATATGTGCTGTGCTGACGTATTGCTATGTTGGTGTACTCGTCTGGCACATTGAAAAGGCTCACGCTTTTGAAGGCAGCATTGCCTGGCAAAGACACGACACTTGTTGGTGACCTTGCCTAGTAGTTAGGCGGGTTTTCATGCACAGTTGTTGTGGATTTCTTGAGGCTGGCTGCAACATATTGGTGTATATTTGTTGATGTATACTGCCCGGCAGTTCCCACATGTTTCGATGTCTTGACTTTGATCTTACAAGCATTCACACGTATTTCTTGGGGAGGTCATTTAGAACTTACTGGAGCTTGGCTTTGGGGTCCCACTGTCCGACCGTTTTCCACAAGTTGTAATTATATGTAATTAGGATGTGTTGCTGCTAGTGCCATGCATGTCATGGAATTTTGAATGACCTCCATTGTCCTCCCTTGGCAACCTTTCCATCCAACTCCTGGGCACATTCCAAGCCGCCGTCGGAGGCTCCGCCGAAGGGTGCCTCGCTCTCTGCCGTCGCCAGCTGGGCAACGGCAGCGGCATCCTCAACAGCGGGGGCTGACCGAGGCCAGAACCATCGCTGGTACTCAGTAGAGATAGAAACAGTATGAAACAGTTTCCTAGGAGTGTTCAAATACGTACTGAAGGAGGGGTCACTGTTGCTGTCTTGGTTTTATTCGTTTTTATTCCATTTAAAGGCTCGCTATGGATTTGTTCCTCCGGATGGGTTTCGGGGCGTGAAGTTCACGCAGATACTCTATGCATGGGTCGCTTTCGGGTTGTGTTCGTCGCCTTCATCTCGAAGCGAATCACATCGAATCACCTGTCTCCCTGCCGTGGGTCGGGTGCCAGGACTCGAAGCCGAGCTGCAGGTGCTTTGTTCATTGCGAACGCGTTTGGCGCGTGTTTGTTTGGGGGTTTTGGGGATGGTGTTTACTGACTGTATAACCAGCAATGATTTGAAGATATTTTGAAGTGAGTTCCAGGAAAACTTTTATGCCAAGCGTGTCAAATCGATGAACTGTTTTTTGGAGGGCGTTGGCTTGCTCGATAGTTTGAGAATCTTCTAAACGACCAGATGGCGTTGTACTATAGCACGCTCCATCCTTGACTGTGTCACAGTGTCACAGGAAATTCCCAGATTTGGTGCTCCACAGATTCCAGAGCCCTGTGTAGGAGGGTGCTTGCCCTTGACAGGCCCGGCTTGCCCAGAGTGAAGGGGAGCGGCTTAAGGCCCAGGCCGGCCTTGTTTGTCATCCCCATTCGTCCGTGTCGTGCGGAACGGGTGTGTGGCCCCTCCAAATGGATGGCGTTGGAGGGCAACGTTCGATGCCAAGACCTGCGAGTGATTTCAAATTCGAAAATGCTTGATTGGTGTGAGCCCACAAAGTCTGTTGTTCATTCCAATCTGACGAACTTACTCTCTCATATGCATTGCAGGACAAGGCCCAGATAGATGCACGTCCAACCCCTGAGTCTTGCTGTTCGGATCAACCTCAGCCTATTGAGCCATTATAGTTTCATCCGTTTTCCTACCCTTCCTGGATGGAATGTATAACTATAGTTTATACATGCTTACATATAGTGGTGGACATACAGATAGAACATGAACCAAATCCAAAAAACCATTTGGGCCCATATTCTAAGTGCAAGCAAAGTGGAGTTGCAGTTACACAGATAGAACATGAATTTATGAATTATATGTTGTTGAGTTGATTGATACACAATAATAGACATGTCAATCGCTGTTGGTTGGACAAGCTGTCACAGTGCGAAGACGTACAATGTACAATCAGCATGACTGAAGCAGCATTTATGAACTACATTTTGCTGGAATTGGTTTAAAATTGTGAATAATGGGGAAAGTGATTGCCTACCAGTCGCATGATGCAAACACAATGAACACCTTGCAGATAGAATATTGCTTTAGTCAACTCATTGCGTTCCCATCTCGTATTACAGAATATGCTCAAATCTTATCAACCAGTTAGTTTGTCATGTTGACAATATGTGTTGGATTGGTTTTAAGTGACTGTGTATATAGAAACTATATATTTTTTGAAAGCCAGCATTGCTGGCTTGAATAGTTTTTTTGCTATGTTTAAATTAACAACCCAAATACAAATATATATATATATATATATTTTTTAAGCCAGCATTGCTGGCGTTCATGTGTTTGTTTGCTATGTTTAAACTAACAACCCAAATATTCTATGAGCAAAAAGTAAAAAGACCGGATAACCCCACCTGTTCAGCTTGTAAGAACCACTGCGTACTGCATCTATCAAAGCTTGAGGACTAGCAGACTTCTTAGTAAGACAGTCAGCAAGACACCACTGAGTGCGTATATGTGACAAGTCAGCAATTGCACCAGAGCATGCTTCCTTCCTAAGCATTTGGATCATATGAATAGTCTCCTGTTGCTCAGGAACATGAGTAGTACTAGCTGTAGTCACAAGATTGTTAGCATCAGTGCGCATGTGAATGTCAGTAGAGTCACCTGTAATGTCCTTGAACTATCAACGAGAAGTAGAGACTGATAAGAAAAGAGGGCGGAAAGATACTGGACGATAAAAGTGAATGAGACGAGTGGTGTGTGATGAGTGGTGTAAGATGAGTGGTGTAAGTAGAGTAGTGTGTGCTGAGTGGTGTGTGCTGAGTGGAGTAAGATGAGTGGTGTGTGATGAGTGGTGTAAGATGACTGGTGTGTGATGAGTGGTGTGTGATGAGTGGTGTGTGATGAGTGGGGTGAGATGAGTGGTGTGTGAAGAGTGGGGTGTGATGAGTGGTGTGTGATGAGTGGTGTAAGATGAGTGGTGTGTGATGAGTGGTGTGTGACGAGTGGTGTGTGATGAGTGGTGTGTGATGAGTGGTGTATTATGAGTGGTGTGTGATGAGTGGTGTAAGATGAGTGATGAGTGGTGTGTGATGCGTGGTGTTTGATGAGTGTTGTGTGATGCGTGGGATTCAATGAGTGGTGTGAGATGAGTGGCGTGTGATGAGTGGTGTAAGATGAGTGGTGTGTGATGAGTGGTGTGTGGTGAGTAGTGTTGGATGAGTGGTGTGTGATGAGTGGTGTAAGATGAGTGGTGTGTGATGAGTCGTGTGTGATGAGTGGCGTGTGATGAGTGGTGTAAGATGAGTGGTGTGTGATGAGTGGTGTGTGATGAGTGGTGTAAGATGAGTGGTGTGTGATGAGTGGTGTGTGATGAGTGGTGTGAGATGAGTGGTGTAAGATGAGTGGTGTCAGTGGTGTAAGATGAGTGGTGTACTGCGCCTGCCACAAAACAGGCAACCGCGGCCCAGCGGCGACCACGCGCGCCGCAGCTCCTCCTGAAGGCTCTGTGTACTGCGCCTGCCACACAAAAGGCAGTCGCGGCCCAGCGGCGCCCACGCGCGCCGCAGCTGGTCCGGCTCTGTGCACTGCCCCTGCCACGAAATCTTCCTCCTGAAGGCTCTGTGCACTGCGCCTGCCACGAAATCTCCACTCCAGGTTCACCAAGTGCTGTGCCTGCGGCGAAATCTACATGACAGGCAGCCGTGGCTCAGCCGTGTAAGATGAGTGGAGTAAGATGAGTGGTGTGAGATGAGTGGTGTAAGATGAGTGGTGCAAGATGAGTGGAGTAAGATGAGTGGAGTAAGATATGCGGAGTAAGATGAGTGGAGTAAGATGAGTGAAGTAAGATGAGTGGTGTAAAATGAATGGTGCAAGATGAGTGGTGTAAGATGAGTGATGTAAGATGAGTGGTGTACGGTGAGTGATGTAAGTAAGATGAGTGGTGTAAGATGGGTGGTGTAAGATGAGTGGTTTAAGAGGAGTGGTGTAAGATGAGTGGTGTAAGAAGAGTGGTGTAAGATGAGTGGTGCAAGATGAGTGGTGTAAGATGAGTGGTGTGAGATGAGTGGAGTAAGATGAGTTGTAGTAAGATGAGTGGTGGAGGGGCGGCGGCGGAGGAGGAGGCAGACGCGGATGCGGAGCGGCGGGTGCAGAGCGGAAAACAAGAACCCTGCATAGTGATGTGGGGAAATATTTTATCTGCACAATTCAATTTTTTGTTTTTTGTACTAGGAAGATATTCTATGTCTATGTGCATACCAAATAATTTTCCATATTCTATTTGGTCGTCCGTTACTCTATATGTGTTTAAGGGGCCTCCTTCGATCAATAATGTCATTGCGCCGTAAACACACACATATATATATGTGTGTGTATAATATATATATATATATATATAGACATGAATTATATGTTTTTAAACCACCAACATTTCGCAATTTCGCCCCCTTCATTTCGCCCTTTCGAGGCGCAACAGGCCAGTCTGCGCTCGGAGCTGGCCCAGGTCGAGGCTCCGTTGCAGCGGCCAAAAAACGCTCCGATCGTGCAAGGGCCCCACCCTCCAAGACAGGTCTTAATCCAAAGTCAACAGAGCCTGGTGGAACGCCAAGAGGATAGGACTTTGATGGTCTTGCCTCATCCCCCATCGGAGTGGACCGAACGAAGAGATTTCTGGAATCCAAATAGGAAGACCCGGGGACAGGTCCCGAATGGTGGGAATCCCGCCAAAAACACGGTCTACATTCACCCCCAAATCCCGCACATGTAGATCACATTTGCAGTCCCATGGAGTGTTTGGGTATGATTTGAGGCCACTCCGCCATTTTGCAAAGGTCCGAAAGGATATATAGATGAACACGAGACTCAGTTGTTCCTCAACTAGGGCACGTAGTTTCCAGGGTCTTCTCAGATGTCCGGCCATTGGTTGCCCCAAACTGGATGCCCACTTGACCATTGGATGACTCTGAAACTAACTGTGCAATTGCAATGACAATCTTGAGACGGGTCCGTTAATGCTAGTCTGATCTAGCCACAGTCTGAGAATTTACTACTCGTGCTGCACATGAAGCGTCAAAACAGACCTACTCACACATATGCAAGATGCGTAGATGAAGCATCATACTAGCCAGACGTGCATGATTGCGTATGTGATATGTAGATGTTTGATGATGTTTGTTTCCACAAGTTGCCTGGTTGTTTCATGTGTCCAGCTGCACCTACTCCCTCACACTCTCAACATGCAAAGAAGCGAACGGGCCTGCGTGAGGCTTGCGTGAAACGATCACCTGCATTTCTTTTGCAATCAAAAAAGGCTGGAGGCCTGCGAAAAGTGAACGTTGTTTGACAACCCCGCACTGAGGATTAGATTAGAAGACATCATAAGACATCCAAAATTCTGGTACAACAACCACCCAGCCAAGCACCGACCCAGTTACACCTATAGATGAAGCCGCGCCTATGCCGCACAGGATGCGGAGCAGCCCTTGCGGCGACAGAACTCTGAGCGGGGGATCTGTGCAGAGGGTTGACCTGACAGACCAGGAAAGGGACGACCATTTTGCACCATATCCCAGACACTCCATGTAACATATGGCATATTGACATACCATTGGGCCACTGGGGTGGTTTCAGGGGTCAATGTAGGCATATATATTCCATACATGGACATGGAGCGTTTGGGTATCCCCATAGTGACCAACCATTTGCACATCAGTCCCGCTACGAGCCTCCATCGTTTCCCTTACTCGGCGAGTCGTTGTGTAAGGATTGTTTAGGGATTGTTCCATTGTTTCCCTTTGCTGGTCCCAAGCCTCCATCAGCGTTTCCCTTACTCTGCAAGTCTTATGTCTTATATGATTTATGTATAGGGATTTTTCCATAGATCTTGGTTAATGAGGTCTTTGATGGTCTAAGCCTCAACCTGGTTTTGCTAGCCAGGTGATGTTTTGATTTTCCTATGGTTGAATCCCCAGACCTGAGGAATATGTGTTGTTTCTAATTTTCCTCCAGGTTCCTGGACAGAAAATCCAAGTGAATGGTCCCGAAGCACCAGATGCTGCCAGATGAGGCTCAAAGCGGAGCTGGCCATGGCCAAGCAAATGCCGCGGGCTTGGGTAGGTACCAGTCAGAGTCCTTTCACATTGCTTCCATGGGAACCTCCAAGTGCCAGTGAAAGCATTTGCCAGTGCAACATGGTGAAACAATATAAGCCCTAAAGATGCGTGGATCCCACATTCCTCGATTCGAAGCCTGTGTTTTCTCATGTGAACTTTGGAATCATCAACCCATGGGTCGTCAATACTGGGGTCCTTCTTCACTTGATGATTAGGTATTTGTAAATTCCGGGGTGAACATTCATGATTTCATACATGCAGGCATCATTGTCGTTTGGCCTCGCCATTCCATAATATGTTCGGCGTCAGCAGTGGACAGTGGTCGTGCAGCATGCACTCTTCATCAACTGTAGGAGTCAAGTGGACTTAGTTAGTAATGGGTTTCTATGAAAAAAGGGGAGGCCCCGCAATGAAATTTCCCCAGGATGTTGTCCGGCGCCCGCTTGGCATTGCTTGACAGAAAGGATTGAACATCCAAGCTTCATGTTGCCTCCACCGGTGGCCCTGCATGACTCGATGAGGTTCAAGCATCAAGTGATTGGTCAAATGTTCGGGCGCATCCTGGTTGCTACAATGGGAGCCTGCTTGAAACGCGTGAGGAGCTGCTCGAGAACGCACGAAAACCTCAGCATTCTTGATCTATCACCATGCCTGCCCAACAACCACGTGGTGGCCTCTTTCAGAAACATAGATCCCGAATACTCCCGAATGGTCAGCGATGATTCATTTGGCAATCTATGTCGGAAAGAACTATGGTGGAAACATGTGGAAACATATGCAAAAAAAAATATATATACAAGTCGAGTGCAACAGACCCCCGAAGAGTTGTCGAAGTTCGTAGATCCCCCGCGTAGATGTTTGATGCATTGGACACCGTTTCTATTGGTCTATGTAAGGGGACCACGACAGCTCAGTCGTCATTGGAAGCTTCGGAGCACCGGAGCGGGTGGCACATCTCGCGCCATGGCGAAGACCGTGGTGGTGGGTGGAGGCAGCTTTTGGGTGTGGAGTGGGAAGTCAGACCTGAAGCAGCTTCTGGGGCAAAGGGACTAAGGGATATAACAATTTGTAGACTGGAAAAGTGAGAAAAAAAAAAGAGATGAGAGAACGAAAAACCCTGCGCTTTTGCAGGATGACCGTGGCACCTCATGTTCCGTGGGATGGTTTGGTGGATGGCTTGCATGGGGCATCTTTGAAAGATAGCAGAATAGGAAATGCTGAAGTGCTGGAACTTGCGAACTGCATAACTTTGGGCAGTGGAAAACTTAGCACATCTTATCACTTTGGTAGAGGCCCAAAAACCAAGTCGACTGCAACCTTTGCCGATTGGCCATCTGTAGGGGTGCGACGGTCCACCTGTGTTTGAGACGGTGAGACCATGTGAGACCAATAGAAAGTCACTTACATACCACCACTTTTGCTTCTTGTCGTGCGACTCTTCGGGTGTTTCCACACTGGAGTGTTCGACACGACCGAAAGAAAAAAACACTAGTGGCGACTCAGTGGCGACCTGGGTAAAACAAAGACTCAGCGGCAATCGTCTCCTGTGGTCGTTGCAAGGTATTGGCGGCTGTGCAGCAGCTCTTGCGTCGCTCAGCATGTGATTGGAGGAGTCAAGGTGCAACGGGTGTCCTTACCAATGTCCCAAAGTTGATGTAAAATCCGACTGTTTTATGCAAGTAGATCCTGTTGTACAGATTACAGCTAGACGAGCAAGTTAGCCAAGGGGATGTTCGGATTGAGGGATGAGAGCTGACCAAAGAGTGGATGTGTGGCTTTGTTTGCCAGCATGTTAGGCATGCATTCCCTTTGGCACAAGACATGAAAACCATGCACCGACGAATGCCCAAGCTCAAAAACTGAGCCAAAGACCTGTATCGGCTCCTGAGGCTACACCGGGCTGGCGCCGATGTGATCATCTACGAGGCTGTCACACAACCCCTTGGGCTGACATTGAGGATTGGGATCACTGGTGTTGAAGTTTGTTGATCCTAATTACCTTCTTGTCGTAACACTGCTGCTATATATATATATATGTATTTTGGTATATTATATAAAGTATATATACATATATCTCAAAAATCCCGGTACCAAGTTCTGAGGCTGTACCGAATGGTGAAACCACTGTCCCAAAGCGAGCAATGTCAGCCTAGCAGGAACGATTTTTTTGGTAGTGTTGGCGGTGGGGAGGTTTGTGTTGGGAATTGTAAGGCGTGGAACTTGCCACAGGCCGGGGGGGGCGGGAGAAGTGATGAGATGGAAAGAAGACAAAATGGTGCACATTCATATATAGTAAATCCAATCAACTCATGGATCAGAGGATGATGTACACTGTACACTCATCACGCCCATCTCCAATCCCACCATCTCCCAGACACTCCGTGTATGCCATATCAATCCATATCTGGCGGTTTGGGGGATCAATGTATGCTATTCCATACATGGATCCGTTTAGGCCTTACAAATCATAAGCCGCTCCCAGGTCTTCTGTTCGCCGCCCGACCCAGGTCGAAGACTCGGACGAACTCGGAAGTGCGGACGTCAGCGTTCGGTAGGTATCGTGGATTGAGAGGACCAATGGCACAGACCCCAAGGTCGATGGTGGTTTAGTAGTAGACACCCTGACCAGTCCAGGACATCGAACGGGGCACCAGTGCCATTTCTCACCTCTGAAACCACTGAGCTGAACGGGAGAGGCTGTAGCAGAGGCTGAAACCACTGTGTTCCCGCGGAGGGCACCCGCTCCGGCACCCGGAGGGCACCGGAGCCTGCTGGGCGCCGGGATAGGCAGCGCCGGAGCTGAAAGAGCTGGGCGCCGGGATCAACGTCCAAGCAGTGGCTGTGAGCTGGGGACCTCAGGGGGCAGCTAGCAAGGGATGTTTTTGGAGTGTGCATCATGTAGTGTAGACTGTTGACACTTATGGACCATGGAGATGTGAAAACCTCGGCCTTTGTCCTCGGCCATAGTCCTGGGGCTTTGTGAATACACAACACTCACATTTTGGGGCTGTGGATGTGGTTTGGACACTCAAGAAATGGACCGCTGTGGGTGGAACTTCACCGTGGACGACAACGTGATCAATGATTGTTTGCCGACCTTTCTCAACCTTGAGATACGCCCGGACCCCAAGGATAGCTCAGCGGTGCCCGGTGCCTCCAGGAAATCCGTAGATCATGTGCCAAGTCACTGGGACCTTGTACCTGCAGCGAATGGTTACTGAGAATGACTCCATGACTGTGCTTTCTGAGATGTGTGACCTGACAATGACATTCAGGTCAAGCCGCTTGAATCACTGAAGCACTATCACTTTTGCTCTCATTGTTCTCCACTTTGGCTACAGCCCCAGGAATAGCCAGGCAGCACCTCAATTGCATTTCTGGGAGCTTTCTAAATCTGAGCGAACTGGTGAACTGTTGAACCCAAGCCAAACCAGGTGCTGACGAAACCCTGGTGAACTGACTGACTTGCGGGTGGTTGGGGTTGGATTGTCGAAACTCCAAGAGGTTGGATTGATCACCCCAACTGGGGTTGGATCGCTAGTGACTTACACAACAGGATGGTGAAATCGTTGGATGGCTTGAGAACCTGACAAGGTCAAGCTTTTAGCAGAAATCCTGTGATGAATGTGCCTGAGGCGATGATTTCTTTCATCATCCCACTTTGCAAATCAACATGGGCATTGTGTAGAGTTCTAGGAATGATATGAACTGAATTATATACTGCGCAATGTTTCCACACAGGCTTGAAAGGGGGTATATGTCCAAGGTTCCTGGATGCTCCCCCTGCGGCTCAGGTGTTTTGACCGATCTGGGCATTCCGCTGGAGAAGTTCCACGCCCCCTCAGAAGGCCCGGTAGAGCAACTGAGTAGATCTGAGCCTGGTTGGGGTGTCAAAGCTGGTCGTGGATCACCGACGTTGTCAGCTCATGTCAGCTCTACTTTATATTTTTTGGGGGGGTCATAGGTGGGGGACTGTGAGAGGTGTAGTAAAGTTCCTTATTTGATTCATGTTGCCGAGCTGCCTGGCCAAACAATAAGAATATTACAGAATATGATCAAATCATTGCCATGTATTGCCATGCCCGTTTCGTACTGATGCAATGCCCCGTTTCGGGGCTGTTTGGATCTCTTTTTCAGATATCTCCTTGTCCAAGTAGACTCAGGTGGTGCGGATGTTTTTGGGGCAGTAGACTCAGATAGGGAAGGGTCCAGGTCATCGGGGGATGAACCTCTCCGACCGATGAAGCCAATGCCCACCCGCCCCGACGTCGCCTTCTGTCAGCACCCGAGGGGATGCCATCTTCACCAGCGCAGTGGAATACTTCACGGCC